>CM076406.1:1166214-1186177 GCA_038363315.1 Mugilogobius chulae
TTTGAATGCAAATAAAACAATGACTTTCCTCTCTACGATGCCGGCCTGTAACCTCAATCTGTATGTTATAATCCATCATGGCCGCTCCTCATCACACCTCTAATATTTACATTTGGCGTCCACGGTTCAAACATCCTCAACAAGGTGACATTGCACTGTCAACAACCCTTCGCCCGGCCCAACACTCCTCAAAGCCCGCTACACGACCGCATTGCTAACCGCTGTTCCTCCACCGCCAACCCATTTGACCGAAATTACAAAAATGCCAGCGGGCCCAAGTGTGACCGTGAATATGAATGCGCGAACAGGCTAGCGTGGAGCCTTACCTCACGCTGGTGAAGAAAAAGCACAGTGTTTATGGCTGTCTTATTAGATTGGCAAGGCGTGCGGACACAGGCAGGTGTTAGCAATGGGACGCCAGTGAATAAATAAGGATGAGGAGTCATTTAAGATGGTGCAAGGGTCCCGGGAACATGACTTGGCATCACATTAAAATGCCTATCGAGTAATGTCCGTCTTAGGCATGGTGGTGGAAGCAGCAGCAGGGGAGCGAAGCCATGGGTGTGCAGGTATGTAAATGTAAAAGGATTTATCCATAAAGCAGAAGCAGAGATTTGCCTGGATACCTTTAGGGTTAGTATGCGTCTTTCATCATGCAACCTCTTCTCAAAATAAGCCCTTGCAAATTGCAGTCCCACAATGTCCAATCTTCCTAGCCATGCCTATAGACGGCAAAACACTCCAACACTCCAAATTTAAACAAGAAGACATGCGTTAAAGCGCACATAAGGGAACGCAAGACACCTCCAGCCTCTGGGGAGCGTTTACAGTCACTAAAATGAGCAAGATTCATGTGTTATTCTGATGAATGTCTGATGCCAATGTTCAGTGTCATTTGCGTAAGCGCATTGGATTCAGTTATGAGAAGTACTTTGAAGATTACTATGATATTATTGAAGTCCTGAACAGCAGGAAATGTAAACATGGTAATAAAATTTATAGTATTTTAGTGTTAGATGAGCTTAATTTTTGTGTGTGTGTGTAAAAGCTGCTCTTTGGATGAAAAAATTGATTCAGTCTAAATCTAATTATTCAACATCTAATCTCAGTTGAACTTTAAAGATAATTTTTCAATCAGTTGCGTATGCTAAGTAGCTAACAATGCTAAAACAGTAGCAAAGACTTGGTGCATCGGACACATGTAAGCAACTTAAATATTAGGTGAAGCGGATCCGATTTGTGGAAGAATTTAGATGTGCATTTTCCAATTTTGGTGCATAATGCTCACAATGTGCATGTGAATTTTGTAAAGGCAAAGCTCATTGTGGCCCCTTTTCATGGTGAAACATTTGGTTGCTCAAAATTCATTATTTAAGTCTTTACTTCTGTAAAGAATTTAAAAAGTGTTTTGTTGTTGTTGTTTTTTTTTACCAGAAAAAGTAGGCACAGCACATTTATATTAAGATTTGCTTAAAAAAAAAAAAAAAAGTAAAATACATAATTTCACACTGACATTTCATCCAAATAGTATAAAAATAGATGTATTTAATGAAAAGTATCTGAAATGTAAAAATTGTTTCCCACCTCATGCACAAAGTAGCTTAACAAAACTTGTAAAATCCCTTAGGACTTGTGATAAATAGATGTTTGTTGTAATGCGTGCTCCGTGGTTTGAACTGATCTGACCGGATACAATTTGAAGCACAAATCAATGAAAGATCATGACGATTTGAACTCTTGTACAAGGTTGAAACCACAACAATTGAGCACATTATGTGCAGGTCATTGTTTTGACAAAGTCTTCATGGTTAAACAGACAATTGATTTTGAGATTGTAGCGTAAAGGTGAAGCGAAGGGCAGTGGACCGACTGGAAACAAATCATTTAGTAAAACAACAGGAAGCACTGCAGGGCTCTAGGGCCCTTATTACAGAAACCAGAGGCAGCATGAGCACGCTGTCCCATCTAAGACTTCATAACATGTACATATTTTATGATTAGTTAATGTTAGACTTGAAACTGCATTCTAAGCTAAGTATATTATTTGCGTTGTAGGGCTGAGCTTCAGATTGGACATTCATTTATTTCAAATCAATGCTTTTTCATAGAAAGAGAATCACAGGCAGTATATCTTTTCGAGAGGTAAAAGATAAAAGTTGTATTGAATATTATCGGTTAATTTGATGAGAAATGATTGTGACTGACATAGTTGTTTTATGGTTTAAATGTATTGAATTTTTATTCAATCATTTGGCTCAATTTCTTTTTATATTTATCATATTTGCTTATTGTTATGTTTGGTTTTGGGAGGCCCTAGACTAGAATCTTTATGAATTGCCACGCAAATAATTTGGTGAAAGGTAAATAAAGACTCCTCAAATACTACATAGTAAAAAGACGTTCAATATCACAACCTACCTGCTTGTCAAAGCCTGATCCGGTCAGATCTCAGAGACTAAGTAAGTTAGGGCCTTGTAAGTACTGGAATGGAGACCACTGGAACAGTGGGACAACAAGAGTGGACTGCTGTTGTGTCCTTGGGCGAGACACTTGACTCACATTGCCTCCGTGTCTGCGTACACTGGGTGAGTGGATCTTTGATTGTAAAGCGCTTTGAGCACCTTGAAAGGTAGAAAAGCGCTACATAAAGAGAGATCATTTACCATTACAACAAGAGTTTTTGTGAGCCTGCCCTTAGGGTTTGTGGAATTAATGGGCATCAGTTTACTGTTACATTGAGTGCAAAAATGCAATTACTGGACTGATGATGATGCTTCCATTGTTCTCCAGTATTCTTTCAGAAACACACATATACTGTATGTGCCTATTATATTTTTACACCTTAAAGTGGACAAATTTGTGACCCAGCTGCTTGACGCTGCTAGATCTGATGATGACTGTGTTTTAGTCATTATTTTAAGGAGATAAATTGTAACTACCTCTGTCAGATTGAAACGTATGCAAAAAATAATAAAAGTAATCTGAATTTTCATTACCCAGACTGTAAACAACACCTCTGCCTTCTCTTTCATTTTATATGGAGTAATCATGTGCATTCTGACATGTCGCATGTTTTAGCTTCTGTACTCAGAGGAAAGTCGTCTCTGTGTCTCCACCTGTGCCTAAGCCATATAAATCATGTATGCACACAACCAGCAGAGCCCTTACTCCCTCCTCCTTCTCCCCTCGAGTCCCACCTCCTCCTCTGCTCACCCCACATACATGCTGAAGGGTCTGAACAGGGACTGTCCTTGGTTTGGACTTGAATTTTACTCAGTGATGTAATTTTGTGTTGGCTATTTCTTTTTTTTTTTTTTTTTTGGTCCAGTCTCATGCCCTCTTGCACTTGACTTTTTACTGTGAAGAAATAGTTGAAAATGGGCTGTTTGTGGCTAAAGCAGTAATCCAAGGCAGGCCTGTTTTAAAGACACTATACCAGTTATTTAAAAAAAAAAAAAAAAAACAGCACATACTTCCGAGATACTGTATTGACAAAGTAACTATTTATGTAAAAATTAGTTTGCAATGTCAAGTTTATGTATATGTAGTCTATGTCTAATAATAATCACTTTGTGCCCTATAAACCAAAAATTACACTGAATATTTTTAGGATCATATAGCTTCTGTTCGCATACTGACTAATTTATGCTAGCTCTGAAAGTTGTGAAATTTGCTTCAAAACACATTGTGGTGAATTATTATAAGGGTCACAATCTATTAGCCAAGTGACCAAAACATGTGAACTGAGGCAAAAACAGTAACAAAATCAGATGATGATAAGATGATGAAGCACCTTTAACAAAGTATGATCTTTATGTCCCAGCAAGATGATGAGATAAGAGAACCCAGAGTAGGGCAAAAACAAGATGTCATTTTTCTACTTCACCAAGCACAGACTTGAACTTGTACTAAACAATTTTAGGTAGAAATAAACTTATGTATTGAACCGACATGCATAGCAAATAAGTAATTTATTATTCTGTACTTCAAGTGCAAAAAATGTCTTATGTGGGACCCCAGACACAACTTTGGGGGGGAAATATATTTTAATCTGAAAATTGTTTCAATTCTGGGCCTCAAAAGTGCTATATCTGATTTTTCCTTTTATAAAATGTAAACAAACACAAATAATTCATTTTAAACTTCCAGCCTCAGTCCACATGTTTTGCTCACTTATCTAATGCATTTGAGTCTTCGAAGTTACCACAATGTGTTTTATGTCCTTTTCACAGCTGTTAGGAGCAAGACGTGTCAGTATGCTAATGACTGTTATGAACAAAACGGCAACAACAACAGACACATTTTGAAGTTTTTGATGAACAAACTGGACATTATTAGACATAGTGAGGAATCGTTACATTACACGTATCTGCATTGAGGGGAAATCAATTTTAAGTTCATATATTGAAAATAAAAAATAAATTGAGTAGCGTCTTTAAACAACTTCACTGCCCTCCCAATGACTCCTCCTGGCCTCTGATTTTCTTAATAATGTTTTTGTAGTTGGTGTCAAGGATATAACAGCGCATTATGTAAATTGACACTACATAGTCTCAAGGTTACAATCATGTAACAGAAGACAGGGTATAAATTGAGTACTTGGCCACCAAAAACTACTGTACACTAAAAGCGGTTTCAGCCTCTCTTATTATTGAGGTTAGAGTTGTAGAGAGAAGCCCCACACAGCCTTTAGCAGGGAAGAGTATCATTTCCCGACCCGAATAACAAGTCTTTTAAGGGTCTCCACAGTGTGATTGGGTTTAAAGGACAGAACACAGTCTACACAAACGAGTGCAGTGACGCCTGTGAACATCAGCCAGTCCATACAGAGCCAAGGCATTGATCTCACTCAGGCCTGAATGAGTAAGGCCACAGCAGGATCATGTGACCCTCCAGAGCCCACCCAAGACTCCAGGACGCTGTCTATTACTCACACGTGCAGTCGCTACTTTGACACTACAATATTCAGACCTATAGTGGGTAGAATGTAGACTACCTGAGAAGAATGATCAGTAGCTGATGATGAAGACCATGTTTCGTAAGATCAAAACAGATATTGAAGATTTAGAAGAGAGAGATGGAGTTTGTGTTATGTACAATACTAAAAGTTTGTTACAAAGTGTGGCTTTAAACTTAAATATCTTCATGGGTACTATCAGGCTACAATAAAAGCCAGATCTGTGAAGAGACATACTCACTCAGTAATAAAGATTTTTTAACAAAAAGCAATGAAAAAAGGGGGTCTCTACCAAAAAGTTTCCCAGTGCACCTTTAAATAATGGTTAGCTTTGTGGCACAGGTTTATTTTTTTGTATAGTACAGCAAAAATAATAAAATTAACAAAACAGCGTAAGTATTTGTTGGCCTAAAACTGACAAAGGGGGCCTGTAACAACGCTATTCATTATTGGAAAGAAAACACAGTATTTGTTTGACATTAGTTGAGGATTTTAATCTGACATTGTTTCCTAATTCTACAAATAGAAATGACAACAGTGGGACTTGCATGCACTATATGTTGCCCTCAATACTGTTGACCTGTCACCCACATCTTCCATTCATAATCTCTGGCTCTTGTGCTCTAAGATTAAGATTGTAACCCTTACCCTGGACCTTATCCTTTAGAAACTGTGTTATGTAAACAGAGAACTGACAAAGAGGCTACAGGTAATATATTCCAAATGTATCAATGTAACATTATTTATCTGCAATATAGATTTATGAATTTACATCCTGACTTCATCACACGATAGAAGCCAAAAACCATCAGTGACATGCAGTCAGGGGAGGCAGGTGAAGTTGTGCTTCACCAATCCAAATTAGGAAGAAAAATACTTAAAGTCAGACTAAATAATCAATTTTTTATATGTAATTAGTTTTGTATTTGTCATATTTGGTCAATTTCTCGTGATTTTGAATGAGTTTTGAGATTTCAAAACTTTCCAGGACCTGCCAATATAATGCAGGACTGCGGAGGTGAGGCTTGCCTCACTTAGACCTGCACAGCCACATACACAATGAACAGGGAGCGTTCGTGCAGCACGTGCACACAGTTTGATTGATTGATTGATTGATTGAAATCTTTATTTCGAATACATTTTCAAAGGTAAATTAAAAGAAAATACAAAATATAAGATAATATTCGAAAAGGAGTAGGTAGAAGTAAAACTTATGTAAATCCTACCCCTTTTTCACTAAAATTCTTAATCAATATACATGTATTTGCAAAGTAATTTACATTACAATAAGTTGCATGAACATTGTCTTCATACAAATAGTTTCTCCACAAAAAGTAATAAAATATGTTTGTAGATGTAATTTTTTCGAGTGCTTTGTCTTCCTATCATCTGGAAGAATAACATTATGTGAAAGTGTGCACTTTTAGTGAGTTAATTTGACAGAAAACGAAGTTTGTACATAGCCGAGGTGAGGCATGCTTCTGTTTGCCTCACAGGTCTGAGCGCCCATTCATCATTCCCAGTTTGTTGAAAAGTACATTTGGTGTTTACAAAGCACTTCTTGTTGTTGCTAAGTGAATTCAATAGTCATACAATCTTTGCAACTTTCTAAAGGAATCCAAACGACTTAAATGTGCAAGTGAGAGAGGATTATCCAAAATTTGTCGCTTTCTTCAGGCCATATTAAATCACCTGCTCTTCAGAAGCCAGTGTCTGATTCTGCACACAGGGCCATGGGCGACTTATAAAGGAACAAGACCTCCATACAACTGCACAGAGTTCTGCCAAGCTTCAGGCAGGCACTTAGAGAAACACTGCTAGTCCCTAGGAAAAGACATGTTACTCTGGTAAAAAGTTCATATTTTGTACATGTTTTCTTCTGTTCTCAAAAGTCATTCTCGATACTGATGTCATGACACTGCATTTAACAACATTCCAACCATTTGTGGACTACTCATGAGGTTACATGTGAATAAATCAGTATGTGAACACGCAAAACAAATATACATACTCACCCTCCCTCCTCCCTCTTCCGGGCAGATCTGACCCCCTGCAGCTGCAGCCTTTCTACACTCTCACTGTCAACCGATGTCAGTGCACTGGGAGACACTGTTGGAGACACTGAGATGGCTTTTTCATTAAGTTATTCAACATAGCCAGACCTGAGAGGACTTTAGTGGTTCTACACATTACAAAAGTCAAGCTTGTAGGTGTGCTGAGGCGGCCATTTTAACGCTCTGGTCAGCTGTGTGCAGAGACCTCACATCACATATACAGTACATATATAGAAACCAACTGTTCACAAAGCTGCATTGGAACCTTCCCATATGTTCAAGTGACACTTTTGTGCACTGTACAAACACTCTACATTTGTCTGTTTTTGTTCCCACGATCACTTTGCTTGAAATTACAAAACTGACCTTAAATTAAATACCGTATTTTCACCCTATTGAGCGCGCCTGAATATAAGCCGCACCAACTAGATTTAAAAAAGAAAAGTGACAAAGTACATACATAGGCCGCACTTGTTAATAGTAAGTCTATGAGAATCTATATTATGCTGCATTGCCGTATAAGCCGCAGAGTTCAAAGTTTGTGAAAAAAGTAGCGGCTTATAGGCCAGAAATTACGGTACATTTTATTAATAAAATGTCAGCGTAGATAAATTGCAAAAATTAAAACAAATAGAATATTGGTCACTTGGTTGCATTCTGGTTGTTGTGTCCAGTGGAGCTGAGAAATGTATGTGTCCATGTGTCTTTAAAGATTATTCCTATCATTGACGTGGGCACTGACTGCGCTCCTTGCCATGTAAAAGAATACTGACTATCCCCAATTACATCTTCTATCTCAGTCTCTCCATTATAGACCAATAAAATGTAATCCAGCGACCTGTCACTCACACAGACCATCCTGCTAAAGAATGGGACAGATAAGCTGTAGGAATATTGCCGAGGTGACAGACAGTTGATATTGTAAAACATAATGATAAAACTATATTGTACATGATCTGTATGGGACTGATTTTCACTGCCGGTACTACACAATCTGACTTCTCTTTTGTAAACCAGTTTGCATTGATGTTTTAAAGGTTCTCACAGCATCATCAGCAGGGAGTAAAGGGGGGTTTTAACTATTCACATTTTAAGCAGTGGACTTGCTTATTTGAAATACAATCTAGAGCAGGGTTGCCTAAAACTTCGGTGGGCCAAAATCTATTATGTTGAAACGTGTCGAGGGCCAAACCTAATTTTATTTTGCATTGAAATAATTTGAGAAGAAATAACAATTAAATTGTCTTTTATTTACATGTGGGAGATTCCACTGGATTCAATGTCATTTGAAAGTGTTTTCAACATAAGATTGAATAAGGATTCTGACAAACCTGAGCACCCTTTTGCGGGCAATCTGGACCCCCTGGCAGGCCGAGTTTGGCCCCCGGGACGCACTTTGGTTACCACTGATCAAGAGATGAGAAACTTTAGCCTGGAGAATCCAAACTGATATCTGTATTATTTTATGCAGCTTCTGGTAAACACTTGAGTCTGATAATTCCCAAGCAACTGAAACTTATCAGAAGGAGAGGAGCCTGGAATAACCAGTAATACAGTCATGAGGCCTGTACAATCAAACGTTTACAATACATTATAATTTTAGGCTATAATTTGGTCAAGGAAAAATGACTTATTGGTTATCCTTCTTTACACAAGCCTCAAGGTCCTGGACATACATGTCGAACTGTACATACTGTATCTGCTCTTGTCTAAGTAGACCAAACTAAACACCTAAGTCTAATTAAATATTCCAACCTTATGAAAAACATTCTAGAAATAGAAAGCAGACTTTAATGACACATTAAGCCATATTACAAAAGCATACATTTAAACTGACACTGACTGCTATTTTCTCTCCCTCTCAGTTCAGGTGATGTCTTACACCCAAACTTTGAGCTCCACACTTTTCTCAATCTATTTTTCAGAAGCTCTGTTCTCTTCTCTGTATCTTAAGAGGTGGAGGTAAGACTTGTCAGGTTTATTCTCCGCAAAGAGCTTCACAGTGGGGCTGCGGTCACTTTGAATAAATGTCAACTGGGTGAACAATACAGATGCATTTAAAGCCTACAGAAAGTTTAAGATGAGGACAACTCTCCCAAAATGACTTTACTAATATCCATTTGGGATAAACGGCCACCTTCTTGTGCATTTTAGATAAAATATGACAAATTTTAATTGACCTTTATTTAACCAGGGAAGTCCCACTGAGATTCAGAATCTCTTTTGCAGGGGAGCCCTGGAAGAAGGGTCAGGGGAGGCATTAATGGACATGTTTTTAGTTGTAGGAGGAAACCGGAGTACCCGGAGGAAACCTACGCAGACACGGGGAGAACATGAAAACTTCACATAGAAAGGCCCCTGGGTCGACTGGGAATCAAACCCAGGACCTTCTTGCTATGAGGCCAGAGCGCTAACCGCTGCGCCACCGTGTCGCCCGATGTGTCTGTGCGCACATCCTATTTCCTTGACTAATATTGTTCGACTGTTTAATTTGCTCTTATGTTGTTCAAAATTGTAAATTTGAATTTGATGGATCTTAAGAAAACTTTCAGTTCTTGTACCTGGTTAGAAATCGCAAAGGCTAGAGCCCCCACCAGCTGATTGGTTTGCAGTCTGAACCAGTAGTTTAACGGCCCAATCAGTTTGCAGCAGCAACATATCCCGCATTTTTTATTAAACGTCTCACCTTTTTCCAAATGTTTTCAGTGAATAAATTTCAAATGGATAATGTTGAAGAACTCAATTTGGAGTTCAACACATATCCATCTGGTGTGAAGTCAGTAAAGGTTTTCCTTAAAGGAGACCTATCATGTAAAATATATTGTTAATATATAATATATATATAAATATATTGTATAATATATTGTTAGAACTGTCTTCTCTCATCATTAGTTTACTCAAAGTTTTATTAAGGATGAGTCCTGCATGTTTAATTAATCTTGTATTGTTCTGGAACTGATGATTGAGCGCTCAGAAAAGCCCTATCCTCACCTGCCAACTATCCCTGTGGATTTAATTTTGTGATTATATCTCATAGCCACTTAAAAAAACAATAAAAAAAAGAAACAAACAACCCAAAGAAAAACCTTACACTGAAGAGGCGGGGCTTATTAGTTTTGCAGTTTAGTACAGGAAGTAACAGGACAATTTTCTACATTTTGTCTACATGTGTTATAGTTTATTCCTAGGGCCACTTTAACCCAAAATGGGACCTGGTTTTGTGGAAGATACTTATTTTTTTCTCGAAGCTCAATATAAGGTTTAAAAACATGTTTTTCAGCTGAACACATTTGTATTAGTTTGAAAACTTTGTTTTTGCTACATAATGTTTGCAATTATTAGAATTAATTCTATAGGCTGCTACTTTCTTCACAAGCTTTAAAACCCTACAAATCGTTAGTGAGGCGTCTTGTGTTCGCTGTCAGATCGAGTCTAAATATTTACTATTAAACTGTTTTTTAACTCATATTTCGGAAATACACGCACGGATTCCTGCAGCTTTTAACATCGTTTTTAATTGTATTCACATTTTAACCCCTGGATGACTGTTTTTTAAAGTTAAACAAGTACTAGGCTACTCACCGGTGTACGAACAATGGACTCACTCACCGGTGGCACATCCAGTTGCGAGAGCTGCGTTGGACTCAGCCAGAGAGTCGCTGATCTGGAACACCAAATATCCACGTTGTTTGTTAAAATCCATGAAGAGCGGGATGTTGATCTCATTTTGGGCAAAACTCTCACAAGTGCCAACAGTGCCCAACTTGCCGATACGGCCCAGTGCTCAGCCGTGAACGCCTCCCACTCGGCCTCGCTTGATCCTGCTGGTGCTCCCAGGCCAGGTACAAACGACCACAAATGGATCCAACAAGGAGCGAGACCAAAAGCGCCCATTAGTTCTACTCCTGTTCAGCCAAATCCGTGGATTACAGTTGGGCCACGTAAACAACGGGGTAAGCGAGCGTCTTGTTCAAATTCCACAATTGACATCACGCTGGGAAAGTTTAACATCCTGGACCACGAGCAGTTTCCACCACCGACAAAGAAAACCCGTACAGGAAAGCTACAGTTCACCCCAGCACCACGGTCTGACCACCCTGCAGCACGATGCACGGACAACTCTTCACCACCAGTCCTCGGCAACCTACATGAGAGTGAGTGTGATTCACTGGCCAAATCTCCACCGACCACGGCTCCTACGCCGCGCGGAGGTTCCCCCTCGTGTGCGCGGGGCTCGCCGGCCCCGCGTCGACTTGGGGCGTCCTCTGCTCTCTCCCCGCGCGAGCAGGGAGATATCCCCGCTCCAGCGGATGGTCAGCCAGCGCCGCAAAGGCAACCTCACATCTCCACGGTGCCGTCTGCCTCTACATCCAGGCCGGGACCGTCCGTGCTAGTTCTCGGATCCTCCATGGTCAGACACGTGCGAGTGCGCAAGGGCTACACCTCCTGTCACCCAGGTGCTTTGGTGAAGGACATTAGAGACTCCGCCCCCTCCATCCTACGTCACCACCCCACCGTCAAAACAGTAGTAATCCACGTTGCCACAAACGACCTCAAATTTCAGCAGTCAGAGACACTTTTGGATCACTTCAAATCTCTCATCTCCACAATTCAGAGTTTAGACAAACAGTGTATTGTTTCCGGACCCTTTTCACCACCTCGCTTTGGAGATGTAAAATTCAGCCGTCTTAGACAACTCCATATCAGACTCATGAACTTTTGCAGAAACAACCAAATCCCCTATGTGGACAATTTTATTGCATTTTTTAACAGACCTGAACTTTTTAAAAAGGACCGCCTACACCCAAACCTCACCGGATCCCGCCTCCTCTCCACAAACATCGAACTCACGGTACAGTCTGCCTGACACTTTCACCAACCACAACTCATTCCAGTTATTATTAGCAGAGAGCGGCCATTATTCAAAACTTTCAATAAACCCACAGTTAATTTACAGAACCTCAGACCACTTTCCACAACTCATACACCACAAATTCCTCTACTGACTTTAAACATGGCTGTTTTAAATATTCGCTCTCTGCAAAATAAATCTTTTATTGTTAATGACTTGATTTTAGATAATAATATTGATTGTTTATTTTTAACTGAAACCTGGCTGGGTGCAGATGCACCAGTTGTTCTCACGGAGGCCTCACCGCACGATTTTAACTTTGCATTTTCAACTAGAGATGGCAAAAGGGGAGGTGGCACTGCCTCAATTTGCAGAAACACACTTGCCACCAAATCCGTTTTATTTAATAATATTAATAGTTTTGAATATCATGCAGTTGTTTTTAAAAACCCACAAATTTTATGCGTAACTATTTATAGACCACCCAAAAAGTGCAGTCTTTTTATCAATGAATTTTCAGAATTTTTATCAGTTTTACACAATTCTTATAATATGATTATTTTAACCGGTGATTTTAATTTGCACATTGATGTTTTAGACCCATTCGCAAATGAATTTTTAAATGTTCTTAACTTTATGGATTTTAGCCAGCACGTGACACAGCCGACTCACAACAGAGGACACACTTTGGATCTGGTCATCACGCATGGCCTGTCTGCGAGTGTGTCCTCTGTTGTCGACTTGGCTGTGTCAGATCACTTCTGTGTGTTTTTTAATATCACTGGTTTTATTCAGCAGGAGACCTCTGTGAGAACTGTGAGGAAGCGTCATCTTACCCCTGAAGTGGCTGCAAATTTATTCAGGTTTTAGAAAACACTCCTCCAATTATTTTACCTGCCCCCTGTGATTTTATTGTGAATGATTTTAACAGTAGACTTCAACACACCCTTGATCACGTTGCTCCATTAAAATTAAAAAAGGCCCCTTCCAAATCAGTGGCCCCTTGGAAAAATGAGGAAATAAAACAACTAAAAAGAAATTGCAGAAGGGCAGAAAGAAAATGGAGAAAAAACAAAATAACAGTAAACTATGAAATTTATAATCAACAACTAAAAACATACAACGCCTCCATCAGAAAAAAACGAAATGCATATTTTTCCAAAATAATCTCAGATAATAAAAATAACCCCAAAATTCTCTTCTCCACCATTGACCACCTTATTAACCCTGATTTTAACAGCTCCAAACTTCCTCCCACCGATGCTCTTTGTGAGCAGTTTGCAGACCACTTCATGGGAAAGATAAACAAAATCAGATGTAACTGTAGCATATGTGTATTATGTACGGAAAAGGGGTATGAGTTATATACTTATGGCCAGATCAGAAGAGCAGGGTTCGTCTCTCGGAGGTGTGTGTAGAAATAATTCAATGAGACAGAAATGTACGTTTACGTAGCTGGTGCCTATATTGAGTATTTACAGTGTACAAGTGAAAAAATAACAATATTAATAAACCCAATATTTACAATTCAAGCTTGAGGTTTTCTTTGTTAAATACGTAAAGTATTGTCTTAAAAGTAAGTGCACTTTTGAACCCACTATTATTGTTAACCACAAAACAGTTTTACAGTCAGCAACCAACAACAACAACAAAAACAAATGTCCACAAAAGAGTCCAGTGCGAAAGCAGCTTTGAACTGCACTGACCGCAACACTACTAAAAAGTTCCCGCACTCACAAGAAGTGAATGATTTGATAATTGTCCATAATATGTATTTCAAAGTTCATGAAAATGTCCATAAGCGCAGTAATTGTTTATGTGAATGCGAGTAGTGTTCAGATTTAGGAAAGGGAGCGACTGCCTACGACAGCCTCCTACCAGACCGCAGACAGGTTGGATTGTCTTGTTGATGAGTTGAGAAGGAGGTTGAGGTTCTGGTTCTGGATCCGGCTGGTTCTAGCTCGCCATCCGAGTAGTTGTGTAGCCTATAAGGCACACCTGGCCTGTATTTCATAGACAGGACCACTATTAGCAAATATTCTTATCATTAAAATCACTAGCTAGTTACTCTTTAAGTTAGTTTCAGATTAGATCAGTGTATACACATTTAAATAGTTCAATTGTAAATATAATTTACATCAGTGTAAATATAAATACATTTCATAAATACTCTTTGCATTAAAGTGCATTGAAAACAAAACATAGGAAACATTAGCAGTTTGCACTGTTAACCCATTGGCTTAAAATGGCTTTAAATTGCTTTAGCCAAGCAACAATGAAAGGCAACAATAGGATATAATTAGCGACATTTGCATATGAAAGGACAAATTGAAAAGACACTTGAAAAGACAGGTAAACAAGTGCAAAATGCTAGCGGACTTATGTTGCTAATGCTAATGCTAACAGCATAGCAAACACAGGACAAACAGACTCACCAATTCCACTTTAAGATCGTCACACAGCTAGAACACAGCGCCTGCAGCGGTTGATAGGGGCCTCTAAAAATGTACAACGCATAGCTTAAGTTTCAGCACGATGTGATTATTAAAACACGTATAACAGTATATTGTTTGCGAGACTAACCTGTCGTAGCAGTCCTGTGGCTTCACTCCCAATCTCCTGAATGAAGGGAGAGAGAGCACAGGAGGCTTGTATCGAGCGCTGCGAGCACGCGATTGGTTGAAAGCGACGCAGGGGGTGCGTAGCGTAAGCTGCGTAAGTCACATGACTAAATGATGCTTTCACGGACAGGTGAAAATAGGAATTTACAGTTCTGGCACTTAAACAGGCGATTTATAACCTGGGTTACATCCACCCCGCCTTAATTCTTGCACGTCCCGTTGCATGTTAAAAATGTAAACGAACGCGAACGGACCAAAGACGGATTAATATCGACTAACAGTTAAAGCATCAGACAGACTGTGTAACACGGTTTGGACTACGGAAATCAGCGGATTACCGAGCGTGGAATATTGGAGTCTTTTAGGAGGTAATCTCTGGCGGTTTGAACGTCTAATAGTAACGTCAGAGTCATTAGTCTGTGGATTGACAGGAACAGACTCGTCAGGAGGATTGTCATTAACAAGTACTTCTTCTGGTACAGGTAAGTTAGTAGGTAAGTTGTCATTTTCAGTTACAGGTACGTCATTTTCAGTAGGTTCAGGTAAGTCATTTTCAGTTACATGTTCAGGTATTTCTTCTTCCATTTCAGACTCAGACTGTTCTTCGCTGCACACAACTGAAGGTGGATTACTGGACAGAGAGAGGTTTTGTTCACTTTGCTCTTCAGGTTGAACTGGGAGATCAGGTGATGATGGTCTTTGGTTGTCGTCTCCAGCATTTGGATATGGAGCATGATGGTCTCTCTCCACAGTGAAACGAAAAGTTGGTGGACAGACGTTTACAGAAACCGAACTCTCTTGTTCTCCATCTTCAGCAGAAGAGTCGATTGAAGAATCTGAAATACTTTTCTGCTGCCGGGTTCTGGGTCTGCGGACAGGTGAGTTCTCTGGAGAAGGTGAGTTTTCTTCACTGTCCGACAGGAAGCCACATGGAAGCAGGAGATCTCGATGAAGAGTTCGCGTCGGTCCATCACTGTTTTCAGGTTTGATCTTATAAACAGGAAGTTCGCCTGCTCGATGGACAACAACATAAACTTGCTCTTCCCATTTGTCTGAGAGTTTATGCTTCCCTCGTAAGCGGACGTTTCTTACTAGGACTTTGTCTCCTGGTTCCAGTGCAGATGGTCTGACACGGCGATCAAAACGAGCTTTGTTTCGGTCGGCAGACTTAGCAGCGTTTTTGGAAGCGATTTTAAAGCTTTCTTCCATTCTTGACTTCAGAGCTTTGATATACTGCATGTGGTTTTTGTGTTGAGTCTCACGCACAGGAAGATTGAATGCGAGATCTACCGGTAAGCGAGGTGTTCTGCCAAACATGAGTTCATATGGAGTGTATCCGGTGACCTCGTTCCTGGTGCAGTTGTAAGCGTGAACCAACGGTTTTACATGCTCTTTCCATCTTGTCTTTTGTTTTGGCTCTAAAGTCCCCAGCATGGCCAGCAATGTGCGGTTGAATCTTTCAACTGGATTCCCTCTCGGGTGATATGGTGTTGTTCTGCTCTTGCGAATACCAGCAACTTCACACAGCTCTTTTATTAAACGTGACTCAAAGTCCTGACCTTGGTCGGTGTGAATTCGCTCTGGAATGCCATAGAAGATGATGAAATTTTCCCACAAACACTTTGCCACGGTTTTTGCTTTTTGGTTGGGTGTGGGGAAGGCAACAGCGAATTTGGTAAAGTGGTCAGTTAAAACCAAGATGTCACGGGTGTTACTGGAATCTGGTTCGAGGCTTAGGAAATCCATGCATAAGAGTTCAAGCGGACGTGTGGTTTGAATACTGACAAGTGGTGCAGCTCTCTCTGGCAGGGCTTTCCGACGGACACAGCGACCGCAGCTCTTGACTTTTTTCTCGACATCCATTGCCATCCTGGGCCAATAGAACCTGGAGCGCACGAGATCGAGGGTGCGTTCGATCCCCATGTGGCCCATGTCATCATGGAGGTTCTTCAGGACCAATGGACGTAGTTCCTCTGGGAGAACGAGCTGATACGAAAGACCTTCGTCGTCTCTTCTCCTCCGATACAACACTCCGTCCACAAGCTCTAACCTGGACCACTCTCTGAGAAGAAGTGGCAACTCAGGCAGCTCAGCTCTTGCCGTTGGAGGGGTTTTCTCTCCCGTTTTGAGCTGATGGAGAAGTTCTCTGATGCAGGAATCGGCGTGTTGCTTTTCTTTGATGTCAAGAGCAGGGATGACTGGAAGCTGGTGGAGGTCGTCGGAACTGTAGCTGTCAGGAATGGTGTCAGCTGTGATTGCCAGAGACTCAACGAGTGCGAGACCTGGATCATCTGGCGTTATGGCTCGGACCAGATGACTTTGGCAGATGGCATTGACAATGTCCTCAGGAATCACATCGGAGTCAGCTGTATGCTGGGTGATGAAATGATGGATGAGCTCGTGATCTTGTAGCGACTCGTCACTGGAAGAAGAGTGAGGACGTCTGAGAGCGCGTCAGCATCATAGTTTTGTTTACCAGCTCGATACAACAGTTTAAAAGAGTAGGTTGACAATGCAGCCAACCAGCGGTGTCCTGTTGCATCCAATTTGGCAGAAGTAAGAATGTAAGTCAGCGGATTGCTGTCAGTAACCACAGTAAAGTCAGATCCATAAAGATAATCTTGAAATTTCTCGGTTACGCTCCACTTCAAAGCCAGGAATTCAAGTTTATGAGCTGGGTAACGGCTCTCACTTTGGGATAAGCCACGACTAGCGTAAGCTATCACTCTTAGCTTTCCCTCTTGCTCCTGATAGAGTGCTGCACCCAGTCCCGTCACACTGGCATCAGTGTGGAGAATGTAAGGGCGAGATGGATCTGCAAACCCGAGGACTGGAGCAGTGGTGAGCTTTTCGATAAGCGTATCGAAAGCTTGCTGGCAGCTAGGACTCCATCTTTCGCCGAACGGCTGGCTCGGACTGTAGAGGGATGGTTTGTGTGGTTTTGGATGCTTTGATTTCCGAGATGGTGAGTATCCACGAGTGAGATTGTTCAGTGGTTTAGCAATGATTGAATAGTCTTTTATGAAACGGCGGTAGTAGCCCGCGAAACCCAGGAATGATCGTAGTTGCTTCAGTGTGTTGGGAATTGGCCAGGTTTTTATTGTCTGGATTTCTCTGGGTCCGTTTCAACTCCTCTTTCAGATACAATATGGCCCAAATAGCGGACAGAGCTCTGGAAGAAACGACATTTCTCCGGCGACAGCTTCAGACCATATTCTCGTAACCGGTTCAGGACTCTCAAGAGCCTGCGCTCATGCTCTCCAGGGTATCAGAGAAAATAATCAAGTCGTCTAGAAACACCAGCACTTCTCTCAGGTGGAGGTCTCCCATGCATCGCTCCATCAAGCGCTGAAATGTGCTGGGCGCGTTCGTGATACCCTGGGGCATCCGGTTAAACTCCCAGAAACCCAGGGGAGTAACAAATGCAGTCTTTGACTTGTCTTCTTCGCTCATTTCAATCTGATAATAACCAGACTTCAAGTCGAGGACTGAGAACCATTTCGAACCATTGAGAGCAGAGAATGATTCTTCTAAATTCGGCAAAGCATATGCATCTTTGATCGTCTGTAGATTTAATTTTCGATAGTCGATGCACAACCGAACGTCACCATTTTTCTTCCGCACCACCACAACAGGAGACGAGAAGGGAGATGTAGATCTCGTATCACGCCGGCCTCCAGGAGCTCACGCAGATGTCGTCTGACGGCGTCAATGTCCTGGGGATGTATTGGCCGGGGTCGTTGCTTCACTGGTGTGGGGTCGTGGAGTGGAATTTGGTGTTTTACAGCAGTTGTACAACCAAATCTAAGTCATGGTGGGAAAAGACTTCTGAGACGGCGTTCAACTTCTCGATGACTCTTTCTTTCCACTCAGACGAAAGCGGTGAGTCGCTGAAGTTGAAGCTCAGGTTGGAGTTGTTTCTCTGGTGGATGGCAGGTCACATGATGTTCTGACAGATGCACTGTAGTCTCAAGTCGCAATGACACTCAGAGGCGGAATGAAAGTGTCTTGTCGACTCATTTGTAATGACCACAGGGACCTTAAACGGAGGTAGAGCTGGAAGTGAAATGAGACAGCTCTGACACATAACCCGCCAGGTAAAGTAGAGGCAGGATGTTGGAGGAGGACACTCTGGCTGGATGATGGAGAGGAGACTTTTGCAGAGCCTTCATGACACTGTGCGGCCGGCCGGACACACACAGGGGCTTTGCTGAGGAGCCTCACTACTCCTATGTTGCCATGGTCTCTGCGCTGGTGTGACAGCTGCAATGTCTTTAGGACAGCTCTATACCCATGGGCAGTCGGTTGGAATGATAAGCGGTCATTCAGGTACTGTTCGTACAGTGGCTCTAATGTATTCATGCCAATGAGAACAGACGTATTGTGAGGGTTGGAATCTGGAACTACCAAGGCGAGTGTTGAGATGTCTTGCTCCTCACCAACAAAGTCTCTGGGGAACTTGATGGAGAGTTCAACGTAGCCAAGGTAAGGGACAGCTTGACCTGCGGCGCCTTCCACCTGTAGAAGATCATGGAGTGGCTGGATCGGTTGTTCTGGAGATGTTCGTTATAAAAAGATACAGGGATTGTGGTCACTTGTGACCCTGTGTCAAGCAGGCACAAGTGGGTGTGACCAGCAATGCTAATTTCGCAGTGCACCTTGAGCCGACTAGTCCCGGGGCAGCTTTGCGGTTGACCCCTGGACTGGTCTGAAGGTCAGCACGATGAACTGTTGTCTTCTTTGCGGACAGTGTGGGTCCTGCACAGCTCCTGGATGTCCCACGACAGGAACTGGAGACTAGTTTAAATGTTCATTTGTAGTTTGATTGCGATTCTGCCACTGCTGTTTTCTTTCATTGAACTGCTTGCGTTTTCTGTTGACTAGTGCTTCGTTGGGGCGGTTTTCACACTGTGGTCTGATGTGCCCATCTTCACCGCAACGAAAGCAAAATCCAGGCTTAGGACTTGAAGATGGGTTTCGAGCGGACTTCAGGTTCTGCTGTGGCTTTGAGACTGGGCGTTGTCTTGACTGGGCTTGCTGAGTTGACTGTGAAGCAGTCAGAGCAGCCAGTTGCCGTTGTATATCAGCCACTTGTTTGGTGAGGGACGACAATGCAGCAGAAACTCCACTCTCCTCTTCAACTGCGAACTGTGCTTGAGCAGCGACTCGTTGTCTTGATGTTCCCAGATGTTGTTTCATCCGCTGCGTCTTGCTTGCTTCACGATCTTCTTCTGTTCTCAGAAGCAGCAGAAGTTGTTGGAATGGAGGTGGGTTCGCTTTGAGTTGTTTTAGCTGGAGCTCAGCAATGAGATTGTTGTCCCAGCACCCTCTGCAAAATTGGCTCAGCAGGTACCGGTTGACATCAGTTGGCTTAACTCCTCCCCGCTTTACAGCTAAACTGAGGGCTACTTGCAGTCGCTGTAAATAAGCGGAGGGCTTCTCACCAGAATCTTGAAGTGTGTCCATGAACTTCATGTAG
>CM076406.1:1195464-1329545 GCA_038363315.1 Mugilogobius chulae
TGTGAACCTGATCCAGTGTAATCCTCTTCTGCATGTGTGCGTGCGTGTGTGCGCCGTGACCTCCAGCGAGTCTCCTGTCCTCGTTAACATGTGCCACTTCTGATCCCTCCGTTAGTTTGTGTGGTAATTAGAACGCAGCTCTGCTAATTAGGCCATTTATTAAGCAAGGCAATGACACAGCTGTGAGACTGACGACTTCATCTCGTCTGCGAAGAGCCAACGACGCGAGGGAAGAGTCAGACGACTGGGACAGGTGCAGAGAGCAAATACTACAGACAATACAACATACTGCAACATACTAGTACTTATACTCGTCTGTGAAGAGCTAACGACGCCGAGGGAAGACGGAGATGACTGGGACAGGTTTGGAGAGAGTAAATACTGCAGACAATACAACTTACTGCAACATACTACATACTTATACTCGTCTGTGAAGAGCTAGCGACGCCGAGGGAAGACGGAGACGACTGGGACAGGTGTGCAGAGAGCAAATACTGCAGACAATACAACATACTACAACAGGGCTGAGCAATTATTTTTCCCGCGGGCCATATTCTAACTTTGACAAATGGTGGAGAGCCCGATTGCGGTCATTGGTGTAACAAATTATCATTATTAGAAGCATGTTTTTGTAAATCATAGTCTTATTTGATCATTTATTGTGATAATGTTGGTGCAACAAGCAAAGAGACTTGCACCACAGCCAAGTCAACCAATTTAAAGAAATATAAAGAGTTGCACTTATTCTCAATATGTGCCGGGGCACATTGAAACAGTCCAAGGGCAGTTTGTCCAGGTCTGTGTTACAACATACTACATACTTCATCTTGTCTGCAAAGGCCTTATGACAGTGAGGGAAGACAGAGACGAGTGGGACAGGTGCAGAGAGGGACCAGAGAGAATACTACAACATACAGGTGCTAAATCAACATTTGTGAATGAAATGTGTCTTTACAACTCAAACACGTTACAGTGAAGTGAAAAACTCTGTCCGTCAGACCGGTTCAGACCTGATCAAACAGCTGCTCTCGTCCTGTTTTGTTGTTTTAGTCAAAGAAGTGTTTCCCAGCTATCTAGACGGACAGCGTCTCTTTCTGCAGGCGACATGAGCAGTGGAGTGGAAAGTGACGTCGACTGATAATCCCTCTAACAGTAAATACTGACTGCTTTATAAGAGTTTATCACTAGTTTCTGCCCCATGAAAGTAACTTAACCCTTTAGGTGCCAGACATTTTAATGATAATACAATCCAATAAATGTAGAGACTTGAAACTTTTTACCTGGAGAATCCAAACTGAAAAACAGACAAAAAAATAGCCAGTTTGGCTCATTTACATGTTGGACTAACATGTTAAAAAAAAGCTGCTAACGAAATGGGAAGGATTTCTAAAATACTGAAGATACTGGAGTGTAGAGACAAAGAGATTGTACTGCAAAAAACTGTATTTGTAGATTGATGGAAATGTCTTAAAATCTAGATTTGAACATTTATGTTTTTGTATTAAGATGATTTTACTGGAATAACCTAAATGATTTGACTTGTTTCAATAAATGTGTTCTTTCTTCTCAAGACCTGATTCAGCCAAGAAATATTATTATTTTTGTCACATGGGCAGAATCTACAGGTGGAAATATCATTAATAACATTATAAGTATTTACTGCTTGTACATGTATAACTCAGACGTACAGTTACAGATTCATACTAGATTCTTGGTAAATACACCACCAGAGCGTTTGTTATTCCCGTGGCGTGTTCTGGCTCCTGATTGGCCGAGAGCAGCAGGTCAGCGCAGCTTTAGGTCAGAATGGAAACAGATGGACACAGCTTTAGGCCTGCTTTCAAAATAACACCATTATTTTATCATTTCAGTCTGAAGGTTCAAGTGTGGGACACAAAGCCATCTTTATTCATCGATTTAGACGTGAGACCAGTGAACCAAGCTGGGAGCTTCTGCTGGCAATGTTTTGGTTTAAGACCAGAAAAAAAAACATTCTAGAGTAACATTTTGTGTTTTGGCTGGGTTCCATTATGAAAAAACTAAAACATTTTATATCGTATTGAATGTTTAGCCCAAGTGCTGTCAGAAGTGTAGTTTAGATTCTCTTGTTTAGCAAAAGACAACTCAGTTTTCTTAAAGACATTTCTATTTTAGTTTGTGTTTGTGCAGGATTTGGAGAAAGACTAGTTTTGTGGATTATTCTGAATTATTTTGAGCAGTGAAGGCTGTGAGAATCATACAGGACTCACTTTGAACTGTTGCCTCTGGAAGAAGATAGAGTTATATCAGCCAATAAATCATTTTTAGGAATTCTTTTATACCGAGAGCAGTTAAGGCTGTGATAGGAATCTCCACTGAACTGCACAGATCTTTTTTTTTTCTTTTTTGGGAGGAATTGGTTCATTGTTTTGTTGTCTCATGAAATGTAAAGCTAAAGTGGAATGTGGCTGTCTGCTCTGCTTTATTCTAAATCCAGTCAGATTTCAAAACATTCCAAACTCTTGTTGTTTTGTGATGAACTTGGTCAGTCAGAACTTGTTTTAAAATGCCATCTGTAGCACTTTGAGATTTCACTGAATTGTAAGGTGCGTTACGAATAAAATGTATTATTAGTTATTATGATCATGTAACACGTGTTCTGTCTAGACATGGGACGATATTAAAATCACGATTATTGTGACCAAAATAATCGCGATTAACGATATTATCACAATAATTTACTAAACGTAAAAGTGCACAGATTCAAAATCACTGAAATATTTATTAGTACACAATATGTATGTGTTTGAACAACTAGGTATTGTATTTTGGTCTAAGTACAATCACTAATGATTCAACGTGAACAAATGTTTACAATGTTGAGCAAAAATCTATCTATATCTCTTTGTCTCAGAGTCATTAATGAACTTTAACACATGAAGCTTTTCTATGTTTAACCATAAAACAGCTTTTACTGGGTTCACAGCATCAGATTTTAGAGGCTCTTATGAAGCCACAGACGCGAACCTGCTGCTATAATTGTCACCTACGATTATCACGATTATGAAAAACGCCACGATTATTTAATTGCGACCCTTAATTATCGCAATTAGCGATAATATCGTATATCGTCCCATCCCTAGTTCAATCCTACGTGAACAGTAGATACGTCTCTACGATGCGTTGCTATGATTGTTATGACGTCGATATGACTTTTTTGTTCTTGGCTAAGGCTGCACACCCAATCAGCTCGAAGTATTTCATTAAACGTCTCACCTTTTCACGAATTATATTTATTTATATTCAATGGGGCAAGTTCCAGCTAGATAAAGTGGAAGAGCTCAAATCAGAGTTCAACACAGATCCATCTGGAGAGAGCCAGGTTAGGTTGTGATCACATAAGATATGATGTCATATGTCAAGATGGTGGGCAAGAGCCTTTTTTCATTAGTAACAGAGTGCTTTGCCACGAAAAGTATCACAGATGAGATAGTCAGTGACTCCGTATCTTGCGAAGTAGACGCTCCAACCTGTTCAAGTGTTGAACGTCTACGTAAACCAATCAGACACAACTCTCCTGTGATGTAGTGACGCTGATGTTCTCCTCTCAAGAGAAAAGTATTGATTTTTAATAACTTTTTTAAATTGAAATGTCGCTTGTTTTGGGGTTTTTTTTTAAAGGCTTGGTCGCTTGTTGCTCTATGAAAATCTGGCAACCCTGACACTGCAAAACAACAACACTGGACAAAATCTGGACTAACGCGTTCAAGGCGGCTGTTGGGGCGGCACTTAGAAAAGTTCTGTGTCAAAATTCGCTTCAACGCTGTTTGGTCTGAACGCAGCAGCATTAGTGCAGTTCTAGTCAACATAAGGCTCTTCAACTATTTAAATCCAGCCCAGGACTCATTTTCAAAACAATTCAAATATATGTGTTCTTATTTATTGGTTTAATTCTGGGCTAGTCTTAGTATCTAGTCTTGTTCTAGTCTAGATAAGATTCAATCACAGGAGATCTAGAGATGTGTTTCCGGTGACCTGCTCCTGACAGTTTACCCCGAGACTTTGGGTCAAATACAAACCTTTTATCTTAACAAGTCTGTTTAACTTCTGTATCAAAGTCCTTCTCTGTCACAGCTTTATTTATACATCCTGCTTTGATCGACTTTATCTAAACACACAGAATCTCCAGGGCGTTTCTTCTTCTTTTACAGAGACTTTCAGAGACTCAACTCTTTACCCTGCTCCTCCTCCTCTCTTCTCTTCTCTCTTTCTCATCTCCATTTATCGACGGCGGATTATTACAGCGGCCTGCATCATAACAACAGAGACGTCAGCTCGTGTTAGACTGAGCAGAGAGCAGCAGATTTAGAATACAGCGTTTAGTCTAGAGCGGCTCATTACCATCAGCGTTTATTAAAGTTGACTTAAAGAAGGTCGGCGCGCAAGGACAGAGACGCAGAGAGCTTATGTCAGACTTAGACCTGCTTTAGACCCGGATTAGACCTGGTTTAGACCTGGTTTAGAGCTGGTTTAGTCCTGCTTTAGACCAGGTTTAGAGCTGGTTTAGACCTGCTTTAGACCCGGTTTAGTCCTGGTTTAGAGCTGGTTTAGAGCTGCTTTAGTCCTGCTTTAGACCCGGTTTAGACCTGGTTTAGAGCTGGTTTAGAGCTGGTTTAGACCTGGTTTAGACCTGGTTTAGAGCTGGTTTACTCCTGGTTTAGAGCTGGTTTAGAGCTGGTTTAGAGCTGGTTTACTCCTGGTTTAGAGCTGGTTTAGTCCTGGTTTAGAGCTGGTTTAGACCTGGTTTAGACCCGGTTTAGACCTGGTTTAGACCCGGTTTAGAGCTGGTTTACTCCTGGTTTAGAGCTGGTTTAGTCCTGGTTTAGAGCTGGTTTAGAGCTGGTTTAGAGCTGGTTTAGAGCTGGTTTAGAGCTGCTTTAGAGCTGGTTTAGAGCTGCTTTAGACCCGGTTTAGACCTGGTTTAGACCCGGTTTAGTCCTGGTTTAGAGCTGCTTTAGAGCTGGTTTAGACTGTTTAGAGCTGCTTTAGACCCGGTTTAGAGCTGGTTTAGAGCTGCTTTAGAGCTGGTTAGAGCTGCTTTAGACCCGGTTTAGACCTGCTTTAGATCCGGTTTAGTCCTGGTTTAGAGCTGCTTTAGACCCGTTTTAGTCCTGCTTTAGACCTGGTTTAGAGCTGGTTTAGTCCTGGTTTAGAGCTGGTTTAGTCCTGCTTTAGACCAGGTTTAGAGCTGGTTTAGTCCCGGTTTAGAGTTGGTTTAGTCCTGCTTTAGACCCGGTTTAGTCCTGCTTTAGACCAGGTTTAGAGCTGGTTTAGTCCCGGTTTAGAGCTGGTTTAGTCCTGCTTTAGACCCGGTTTAGAGCTGGTTTAGTCCTGCTTTAGACAGGTTTAGAGCTGGTTTAGTCCGGTTTTATAGTTGGTTTAGTCCTGCTTTAGACCCGGTTTAGAGCTGGTTAGTCCTGCTTTAGACCAGGTTTAGAGCTGGTTTAGTCCCGTATAGTGTTTAGTCTCTTTAGACCCGGTTTAGAGCTGGTTTAGTCCTGCTTTAGACCAGTGGTTTAGAGGCTGGTTTAGTCCTGCTTTAGACCGGTTTAAGTGTTTAGCCGCGACCAGGTTTAGAGCTGGTTTAGTCCTGCTTTTAGGCTGGTTGCTAGCCCGGTTTAGAGCTGGTTTAGTCCTGCTTTAGACCGGTTTAGAGCTGGTTTAGTCCTGCTTTAGACCAGGTTTAGGAGCTGGTTTAGTCCTGCTTTAGACGAGGTTTGGAGCTGGTTTAGTCTGCTTTAGACCCGGTTTAGAGCTGGTTAGTCCTGCTTTAGACCCGGTTTAGAGCTGGTTTAGTCCTGCTTTAGACCAGGTTTAGAGCTGGTTTAGTCCTGCTTTAGACCAGGTTTAGAGCTGGTTTAGTCCGGTTTAGAGTTGGTTTAGTCCTGCTTTAAACCAACTCTTTTCATGTTGCTCTGCGTGGTAAAAACTGAAAATCATTTAAACTTGTGTGTCCTTTGTTGTTCCAGACTAATCCTGATTTAATTTGCTCTTTTTCAGCTTAAATACTTTACATCTGGCAGTTACACCCTCGGCCTGAATCGAAAATACAACTCTCCATATTTTACACTGATAATTTAATTTTGCCAGTGACCCAGAGTGTATTGCTGCGGGCTAGCATTAGCGCGGACAGCACAGGTGCATTGTGGGTAAGGCCTGTCCCGGTGATAAAAAACCGAAGAGGTTTGGTGAAAGGCGACGCCGGAGGGAGCAATCAGGACTAAGACTGGACACTTTGGCTCCACGAAGGAGAAGAAGGAGGGAGAGAGAGAGGGAGAGATAGAGAGGGAGGGAGGGAGGGAGGAGGGAGAGAGAGAGGGGGAGAGAAGAGAGAGAGAGAGAGGGAGAGAGAAGGAGGAAGGGAGGGAGAGAGAGAGAGAGAGAGAGAGAAGAGGGAGAGAGAGGAAGAGAGAGGGAGAGAAAGAGGAGTAGAGAGAGAGGGAGAGAGAAGGGAGAGAGGGAGGAGGGAGAGAGGGAGGGAGGGGGGAGGGGAGGAGAGAGGGAGGGAGGGAGGGAGAGAGGGGGGGGGGGGAGGGAGGAGGGAGGGAGAGAGAGAGAGAGAGGGGAGAGAGAAGAGAAGGAGAGAGAGAGAGAGAGGAGAGAGAGAGGGAGGTAGGAGAGAGAGGGAGAGAGAGTGAGAGAGGGAGGAGAGAGAGAGGGAGAAGAGAGGGAGAGGAGAGAGAGAGGGAGAGAGAGGAGAGACAGGAGAGAGAGGAGAAGGGGAGGGAGGAGAGAGAGAGAGAGAAGGAGGAGCAATCAGGACTAAGACTGGACACTTGGCTCGATGAAGGAGAAGGAAGAGAGAGGGAGAAAGAGAGGGAGGAAGAGAGAGAGGGAGAAGGAGGGAGAGAGGAGAGAAGAAGGGAAATGAGAGAAAGAGAGCGAGAAAGAGAGGAGAGAGAGGGGGAGGAGAGAGAGAACGAGAAAGACAGGGAGGGAGAGAGAGGAGAGAGAGAGGGAGGGGGAAGAGAGGGAGAGGGAGGGGGAGAGAAAAAGAAAGACAGGGAGAGAGAGGAGAGAGAGAGAAGGACAAAGGAGAAAGAGTGAACGAGGAAGGAGAGCAAGAAAGAAAAGAGTGAAAGAGGAGAGAAGAGAGAAACAGAGGGAGAGGAAGAAAGTAAGAGAGAAAGAGAGAGAGAGACAAAGAGGAGAGAGAGCGAAAGAGAGAGGAGGAGGGATGTAAATATTGTCAGAACAAACTGCAGGTGACTCTGGTCTAAGACTTGTAATGACAGAAAAGCCAACACACTGTTCTACAAATCTACAGGTGGCACAATGTCAGTCGATAGGTTGCGTTCACGTTGTAGAATGTGATGATGTCATAGGTCCAGATATAATACGTATGTAATCACTAAAAGATCATTTTAATCTGGTGATTTCTATTAGTGACTCTAGACTCATTCACTTTTGTGTTACAACAAGAAACTGACTTTAAGAATTTATTTTAGCTTTCAAATATCTCTGTTTTGATGTGCTATGAACTAGGGCAATATATCGGTTGGTTGATATTATCGGCCGATACGAGCACATAAAGGACTATCGGTTATCAGCCAAAATCTGGTTGATCTATCACCGATATTCTGGGCATGTTGTACTTTGTTTGAAAGCTTAGATCTTCCAGAATACGACCATTCTGATCATTCAGCATTCAGACTAATATTTAGCGCAGTGATAGTTGTTTGTTGCCGGACTGCACCTGAACGCAGCACCAGGCTGACTTGTGCATATTATTTGCGGCAACGACATGCATTTCAATCAATAAATGAATAAATAAACTGAATTGAATTGAATTATTGCTCTGTAGAATGTTGTGATGGGATATGAACACAACCTATTAGACCTGACTAAGCTGGGGCAGATGCAAGACTAAAGAAAAGCTTCTAAAATAAGCTTGTGATCAGGTTAAACCAGGTCTCATTAGCCTAGCGCGCTAACCACAGCGCAGAGGACACATGTAAGGACACAGTGATGTCGTTTGGAGCTGGATTCCTTCACAGTTAGTGTCAGAAGAGTGTTTTACAGCGGCTGACATCTGCCACACTGCCCCCCGGGGGTCTGCTGCCTCTCTGCGGAGAATAAAGCCCACAAAAGCAGCTCTGAACCGGGGGGAAAACCTGCAGCGCGCGCCCATAAACCCTGCGCTCATCTGGAGACGCTTTATCGCCTCGTTAGCCCCTCGCGGACCAATCAGAGCGCAGGGCTGAGGCGGAGCGGGCCAATGACAGCGTAGACGAGAGACGACAGATGGAGCCGTAACACCTGCGCAGGTGTGAGCGCGTCGTACATTACACTGTGACAGGATTCACATCGTTTATTTAAGGCTGCAGGACGACAGCGCGCGGCTCGGAACAGACAGGACAAGTACGAGTCACTGCACACGTCTGAGAGCGCACAAGACAAGTACAACACACACGTGAGAGCGCACAAGACAAGTACAAGTCACTACACATGTCTGAAAGCGCACAAGACAAGTACAAGTCACTACACATGTCTGAGAGCGCACAACACACACCTGAGAGCGGACAAGATGCATACAATACACGTGTGAGAGCGAACAAGTCAAGTACAAGTCACTGCACACGTCTGAGAGCGCACAACTAACATATAACACACACCTGAGAACGCACAAGACAAGTACAACACACACGTGAGAGCGCACAAGACAAGTACAAGTCACTACACATGTCTGAGAATGCACTACTAACTTATAACACACACCTGAGAGCGCACAAGACAAGTACAACACACACGTGAGAGCGCACAAGACAAGTACAACTCACTACACATGTCTGAGAGCGCACAACTAACACATAACACACACCTAAGAGCGCACAACTAACACATAACACACACCTAAGAGCGCACAACTAACACATAACACACACCTAAGAGCGCATAAGTCAATACAACACACACTTGAGAGTGCACAAGTCAAACACAGGTGTGAGCGCGTCGTACATTACACTGTGACAGGATTCACTTTGTTAATTTAAGGCTGCAGGACGACAGCGCACGGCTCAGAACAGACAAGACAAGTACACTCACTACACACGTCTGAGAGCGCACAACACACACCTGAGAGCGCACAAGTCCTATACAACAAACGCCTAAGAACAGACAAGACAAGTACAAGTCACTGCACACGTCTGAGAGCGCAATACTAACATATAACACACACCTGAGAACGCACAAGTCAAGTACAACACACTGAGAACGCACAAAACAACATAATTTAATTTTGTAAATACTGTCCATTTGACTTTCAAGGGAACCTATATGTCACTTTTCCTGCCTACTTTTTGTACTTTTGTGCTTGTAACTTTCCTCCAAACTTACTATGCACAGAGACAAGAATGAAACACAACAAAGTACTACAGGTCAGATCTATGGAGAGGCAACCTTGCTCACAATGAGATTGCATTTTTCCAAAATATTTTGAATAACCCCACCCTTTAACCTCAGGGTTTCCGCTACATGTAACTGATCGTGGCGCACCGCCACTGCTAAATAAAAGTCGCCACACTTTCAGAATGACTTTTTTTTTTTTTTGTACATTGTAAAGTTAATGGATATATAGACGGAATCATCTTAAAAAAAAACATTTTCTTTTGTCATCTGCTGTAGACGCACCGACGGCTGTAACAGCAGGAACAGTGCAGCTTCTGAACTGGGTTTTCATTAGGTAAAGTAATAAAAGTGGCAGGCTGCGCACGCGGGCCGAGACTTGCTGCCCGTTGGCCGAGCAGAGACTTTAAAGTGACAGTCCCCAGCTCACGGCGCCTCCGCAGGCGGTGGGTCTCGTCCCGGTCAGCGCGCGGGGCTCGCTTTTGTAGCCTTTCCTTGTGAAAACCTCCGTAGGTGCACGGAGCGCACGTAGTTCGCTCGCTGTAAGGGCTCTGTGCACCTAACCCCCCCAACCCCCCGACAACGAACAAATCTACAGCCACACTCTCAAAAAATCCTAGCGGAACCCTGAACCTATCAAATACACACTAAATATGTGTATTATTTTACTTTCAGACATTCCAAAACAATTCTCTCTTCATAATGACACAATCTCTTGCTTGCTCTTTGCTTGTGTAAAAAAGATAAAATGACAATCATGTATTTCCCACGTCAAGAACGAGAGAGTTACGACATAACAGAATGAAGCAGAGCAAAACAGTGCCAAGACATTCAGCTCTCGAAGATGACGCCACTCAGACTCACCAGACAAACTCACTGCTTCTGTTTCTCTCACAAACTTTAACACTTTACATTTAGACACGTCTTAATTGAAGATAATTGTGTTTGTCTGTCATCGCCCCCTGCAGGATCATTACAGGACGTCCCGCTGTTGTTTTTGGACAAAGATAACGTGATTATGTAATAAAGACACATGCATTTTTAATTCTCACAAAACGACTAAAACAATCAGAAAGCTGGGATGTGTTTGTGTTGGTCTGATTTTGATGGTAAAGGTGCAATGTGTAACTTCTCTGGTAAAGACTCTGTCCTTATACGCAGTGGTATTGTTGTGGGGAATCTCAAGTTTTATTCATTCATTTTACGATAGATATTTTCTTTACCGTGTACAGAAGTTAGCTACGTATTTTGAACATAAACAGGCCAACTGAAGTTCCGTGCAGAGCGACAGCGTGCAGAGATAAAGGAGGATTATTTTATTTATTTATATAAAATCTAGTCATTATTTATAAACAGTTAGTTTGTGATTGGTTCAGCTGAGAGTGGTCGTCTTTAACTGCACAGCTATATCGCTAAAATCCATCTGGTAAAGCCAGTTCACCAATATTTAGCTGTTTATAAAGTGTTAAGAGCTTGATTCCAAAATTATTTGAAGAGCAAGGAGCAGAGAAGTGAAATGACTATGTAACGGCAAAGCAGATTCACCATTAGATTCTACATTAAGTATGACAGTTTTCCAGGCCGCTAAAGCCTCAGTGCGGAGCTTCTTCTCACAAAAGCAGGTCTCAGCAGAGCGTCTGGTTTCTCTGTAAATATTGAACGTTTGCGTCTGTCTGCGCTGGCGTTCTTTGTCTAATGTTTTTTTTCTGTGGGAAGTGTCCCGCTGAGCTCGATTCACACACGCTACATGTTGTTTTTAAATTCAGATTTGATTTCATGCATAATTAGTTCAGACGACGACGCTGCTGCTGCACGCTGAGCAACACAACATCCGAACACAAACGTGAAGGAGGAAAGAGAAGAGAGAGGAGCAGGTTTGGGAGGAAAGATGGACCATTTCACTGCAGGACACGGAGCAGCAATTAAAGAGTGATTACAGAATATATATAATACTGTGGGTCTGTTATTTAAAACTACATTCACCAAACATCTGTATTTAAGGCAAAGCACTGTAGATTGTAGATTGACTTCAGCAGCAAATTATTATGTTCTGAAAATGTTCTCCATAGATATTTTGTATTAGAATTTGCCCTCATAGACCATTTCTGATGAAAAAACGTTGTTCGGTAGAGGTGGACAAAATAAACGAGGCTTCAGCACACGCTTGGAGCTTTTCCAGGTGGAAGGAGTGAAGTATCGGAGCTTGTGTTGTTTTCAGGGAGCGACGTCATCAGAGCGTAATGAAGCGCCGTTTAACGGCTGAAGTGGTTCGGAAACTGGTTCATTTCGTTGGAGTTGTGTTGAAGCAAAAGAACGGCCTCATGATCCGGAGCAGAGTCTGGATCTGGGACACTTCACAGACCTGGACTGTAGGGCTGTACTCAATGTATCGATATCGGGATATATCATGACAAACTCCCTGGCAATATACTTGTACGTATCAATACAGGGAGGCGTATCAGGATACTTTACATTTATGAACCTGAACTGCAGCTTTAAGGCTGAAACTACAGAACTGAACAATTACTTTTTGAAGGACACTTGTATCTACAAGTACATAATCAAATTTACATATTTTACACCGATTTTAGAGACAATTATACTCAAAAACATGTTTTTACAGTCAAGATACAATACTTAGTAGTACTTAGTTTTTTCTACATTGTGGATAAATATCGATGCACTGTATGTTTTTTTTTTTCTAAAATCGGCCTATATCTTGATACGCAACATATTGAAGAGAGTATATCGGATATACAGTACAGACCAACAGCTTGGACACACCTTCTCATTCAAAGACTTTTTTATTTTTTATTTTTATGACTATGAACATTGTAGATTCACACTGAAGGCATCCAAACTATGAATGAACACATGTGGAAGTATAGTACAACCAAAAAGTGTGAAACAACTGAAAATATGTCATGTTCTAGGTTCTTTTGCTTTGATTCCTGCTTTGCACACTCTTGGTAATGTCTTGATGAGCTTCAAGAGATCGTCACCTGAAATACTCTTCCAACAGTCGTAAAGGAGTTCCAGAGATGCTCCTTCAAGCATCTCTGGAACTCCTTCACTCTGCAGTTCAGCTCACCCTAAAACCATCTGGACTGGGTTCAGGTCTGGTGACTGTGGAGGCCAGCTCATCACTTTCCTCCTCCTGGTCATTCATGGTGTTTATATCTTCAGTGTGAATCTACAGTGTTCTAGGGCTGTAGTCAACCAAAGAAATTCTTGGTCGACTAAAGACATGTCCCATCGACCGATTAGTCGACTAAAAAGGGGGCGTGGCTAAAGCTCTGAAGCTAAAAAAAATATAGTTTGATCTGACAATTTATCTGACGCAAAAAGGCAAAAGTGCAATGGAGTTCATGCAAAAACAACGATTTACACAGAAAATGAATATGACACAGTGTGTTTATATCAAAAAAAGGCAGAGTTTAGATTCTGGGCCCGAGCCCGTGCAGGCCCGACAACTACGTGAGAAATGTGGGCCGGCCGGGTTCGGGCCAAGACGCAGAGCCGCACTGAACACGTGCGCTTCGCGGATGATTGACAGCCGCGTCAGAACACAGCACAAAACCACCGCAGTGATTAAAAAAAGTCAGTGTTTAAGTGGCCAACTATACGGCGCGAGACTGAGTGAGGAGAGAGAGAGAGAGAGAGAGAGAGAGAGAGAGAGATAGAGAGAGAGAAGACTTGTGAATAAGCGCGGAGAAGGAAAAAGAGAAAGGAGAACGAAAGACGGGGAAGGCACGTCTTTGGTTTCATCCCCGCGGATCAAGTAAAAGGTGAGGAAGAAGCAGAGAGAAAGTGCGCCGTTACGCGCTCGGGAGAAAAGAAGGAACAAGAGGGAGAGAGAGAGAGAGGAGAGAGAGAGAGAGAGAGAGAGAGAGAGAGAGAGAAAGAGAGGAATGTGCGGTGGAGGAAGCGCATTTAGCGGCGAGACACACTTACATTAAACACGTTGGACATCATAAGAAGCTTTTTCTGTCATTAAAATGCCACAGTTCAGTGAGTGGGCGGGGCGGGCTCTCTTCGGGCTCGGGCTTAGGCACAGGTTCCGGTCGGGTTCGGACACGACGTGCGCGGGCTCGGGCTGGGTCGACTCATACAAATTTTGGTCGACTAAAGCCCCATCGACCGACTAATCTACTAAACGACTAAAGAACTACAGCCCTACAGTGTTCATAGTCATGAAAATAAAGAAGACTCTTTGAATGAGAAAGTGTGTCCAAACTTTTGGTCTGTACTGTACGTTTATTGGGATACGTATTGTATCGGAAGGCTCTTGGCATACAGTCCTACTGGACTGGTTCATGGTGTCTGTATGTTACTGTAGAAATAAACAATAAATAGATGAATTGCAAACATTTATTCAATTAAATGTTTTTTGTTCACTTGGCAAATGGTTCGAGTCAACACTGAATGTTCATTTACTCATCACTACTATCTGGTGTAAACAAGGCATAAAGATGCAGAGCTCATCACTAAAGAGGCCGGACTTATCAGTTCTATTAGTAATATTTCTAAGCTGTTTAGATCCGCTTTGCTTTTGAATGAACAAAACGTAAATTATTGTTCAACATGTGTCATAGTTCATTACTGAATGGAAGGAACAAGTCCCTTTAAAACATCACTGAGCAATAGAACGTTGAACTACTTTAAATGTGTCTTCTCCTAAGCCTCAGAGTTATAGAGAATTAGAGTGGTTGTCATGGCGACTCATAATGTAAAAACTATATCTTTTAAAAAGTCCTGAACATGTCACGACGAGGAGAAGCAGAAACTCATGAATAGATAAACCCAAAGTAAATGCAGAGTTTTTCATTCGAGGGCCTAATTCATGCACAACCCATTAAAGCCACGTAATGACAGTCCGATTGTGTCCGAAGTGTCTGGCACGAGGGCACAAGGGCAGGCGGCGCTGAGGGTTTAATCCAGTGCGTACGCTGAGTCGGAGTGTCTGGCACAAGGGCACAAGGGCAGGCGGCGGCGCTGAAGGTTTAATCCGGTGCGTACGCTGAGTCTTTGTGTCAGTCTCACTCTGTGTTTTAATGACTTCTGCACACAAGTCATCCATCATCATATTCAACGCCGTCTATTACTGACAACACAGCAGCACCGGCAACACTCTCTCTCTTCCTCCTCTGTTTCTATCCTTTCTTTCACTTCCTATCCAATCTTTCATCTCTGTCTTTTCCTCTTGTTCTGTCGCTTCCCTCCTTTGCGTCTCTTCCTCTCTCCTTCTGTTTCTTTCTTCTGCTGTTCCTACCTTTCTCTCTTTCTCCCCCTTTTTTCACTCTCTCCATCCAACTGTCATTTCAATCCTTTCTTTCTCTTCATCTACATCCTTTTTCTTCTTTATTCTTCTTCTCTCCCTTCTTTTCTCACTCAATCCCCTTTTTTGTTCTCCCTCTCCTTCATTTGTTCTCTACCTTTCTTTCTCTTTCCCTTGTTCCATCACTCTTTCTCTTCTGTTCCCCTCTTTCGTTCTCCCTCCCTCTCCTTCTCTCACTCTAACTATTCTCTTTTCATTCTCTCTCCTTCTCTTCTCCCTCTCTTTCTCCTTTCCTCTTTTCTCTCTTCGTGTTCTCTTTCTCTCCCTCTCCTTCCTCTGTCTTTGTGTTCACTACTCTTCCTCTCTCCCTCCCCCTTCCCTCTTCTTCTTTCCTCTCCTCTCCATACTCTCTTTTTCCTCTCTTCTGTTTCTCTCCCTCCCTCCCCCTTCCCTCTCTATCTCCTTTTCTCTCTCCTTCCCCTCTCTTCCCTCTCTTTGTGTTTCTCTCCTCTACCTCTCCCCCTCTCCTGCCCCCCTTTCCCTCTCTTTTTGTTTCTCTCCTCTCCTTCCCTCTCTCATTCTCCCCCTCTCACTCCCCTCCCCCTTCTTCCCTCCCCTTCCCTCTCTTTTGTTTCTCTCCTCTCCTCTCCCCCTCTTCTCCCTCTCTTTGTGTTTCTCTCCCTCTCCCCCCTCTCTCCCCCCCTCTCTTCCCTCTTTCTTTGTGTCTCTCCCTCTTCCTCTCCCCCTCTTCTTCCCTCACTCTTTGTGTTTCTCTTCCTCCTTCCCTCCCCCTCTCCTCCCCCCTCTCTCCTCCTTCCCTCTCTTTGTGTTCTCTCCCTCCTTCCCTCCCCCTCTCTCTTCCCTCTCTCTCCCTCCCCCTCTTCTCTCCCTCCTCTCTCTGTTCTCTGCTTCTCTCTCCCTCCCCTCTCCTTCCTCTCTTTGTGTTTCTCTCCCTCCTTCCCTCCCCCTCTACTTCCCTCTCTCTCTCTTTCTGTTTCTCCCTCTCTCCCTCCCCTCTCTCTCTCCCTCCCCTCTTCTCTCCCTTCTCTCTCTGTGTTTCTCTGCTTCTCTCTCCTCCCCCTCTCCTTCCCTCTCTTGTGTTTCTCTCCCTCTCCTTCTCTTTCCCTCCCCCTCTCCTTCCCTCTCTCTTTCTGTTTCTTCCTCCTTCCCTTCCCCTCTTCTTCCCTCTCTCTCTCTTTCTGTTTCTCCCTCTCTCCCTCCCCCTCTCCTTCCCTCTCTCTCCCTCTCTCTTTCTGTTTCTTCCTCCTTCCCTTCCCCTCTTCCCTCTCTCTCTCTTTCTGTTTCTCACTCTCTCCTCCCCTCTCCTTCCCTCTCTCTTCTGTTTCTTCCTCCTTCCCTCTCCTCTTCTTCCTTCTCTCTCTCTCTGTTCTCTCTCCGTTCCTCCCCCTCTTCTCTTCTTCCCCTCCCTCTCTCTCTCTTTCCGCGGCGGTGCGGTGTGTATATACAGCTCCGGAGTCGCGGTCAAAGTCGGAATAATTGTCAATGAATATTTAACACGATGGAGGAGATGAGAGGAGCTGTGGTCAGTCGGGCGTTCAGCCGCTGGATTAGCAGACGCAGTGATGAAGTGCACAATAAATACTAAATAAACAACTCCGCACATATATATACTGTTACACGCCGCCGCCATTTTGAGCCCCGTCCTATCTGATCCGCCTGGATTTGAAACCGAGAATGTCAAGCTTCCTCAGGGTTTATCAGATGGAGAGAAAGGCAGTGTCTCTTCACGTGAATTAAGATGGAGGCTGTTAAACTGATGCCGCTGCTATAGGACTGTGTTGTGTCGTTGGGCAGGGCACTTCACCATTTAATTTGTTTTTGTCCCCAAAGATTCAGATTTCAGTCTTTCTCAAACATGAAACTGCTAACCTAATGCTTGTTTCCATAGAAATGTTGTGCTGCGTTTACATGTTTAGTCATTGTAAACCAGCGTCTTGAGGTGTCTAGTGAAATTGCGTCTTGCACGACTCAAATTTCATACCTGCTGCAAACCCTGACCTGTTTGTCAAAGCATGATCTCGTCAGATCTCAGAAGCTAAGCAAGTAAGGGCCTGGTTAGTACTTGGATGGGAGACCGCTGGAACACCAGGAGCCACAGTGGGACGACAGGAGTAGATTGTCGTTGTGTCCTTGGACAAGACACTTAACCCACACTGCCTCAGTGTCTGCGTACATTGGGTGAGTGGATACTAGATTGTAAAGCGCTTTGACTGAAAAGGAGAAGCGCCTAATAAATAGACCATTTACTACAACAAGTTTGAGCGTTCATGTGTCATCTGCGTTGTGCAGCGAAGAAGCATTTCTGCCAATCTGTCCAAAGTGTCCAATGCCAAGTTGGTAAAAGTCTGGACATTTGTTTATTTGTGTATGTTCCTGTGACCTATGGAAGAATTTACAGCAAAACAAACTATATGGAATATGATATGGATTCTTCTCTTTGTCTCGTTGGCAGAGCTCTCCAGACCTTTTTCTTTCACAAATAAGCCATTTCTATGAGAATGAGCGGCCTCTACCAGGATCAAACAGGTCACACAGGAGTAAGCAAGAGCCACTTGTACCTCAGGAGCTACCAGGAGCTCTCCACCTCCAAATCTCTCCTCAGAAGAATTATGCTTTTAAATTTATTTTTTCTAATTACGCCTTTTACCTTTGTAAATGTAAGTGTAGATTCAAAATGCAAGAGCATCAACAGAGAGCTCACACATGGAACTCACTTCTCCAGAGACCATCACCATGCGGGGACAGACATGGTCAGTCTGATAAGTCTGTCCAGCCTGTTCTCACAAATAAGTGTCAACACCACGCAATTGAAACAGCGTGTCATATGAACGCAATTTCTATTTTCTGCGTGTGTATTTCACGTGTTTCTGTCCCAGTTCATTTCTATGGTGAATGTTAAGACGTGTTATTATTCTAAACAACACAATCCTAATCCTAACCTTAACCAACTCCAAGCCTCAGACCTAAACTTAGCCGTTAACCCCCAAAGAACCTCCCGTTTGTCCTCAGCCACATCACGTGTTCAGACCAGGCTAGAAAAAACGGGCGTAAATTGTACGCCAAACAGCAGAGGTCGTAGGCAGCTTGTCATGACGTGGTATTTATACACAATCCATGAGAACATGTTGGTCTGTCAAACTGGCCATGAATATCACAACACCAGGCTCACCTCAGATGAAGGCGGAAGTCCTGCTGCCGAAACTGTCAGGTATGAGCACTCAGCTTTTTACATCTGTATTAAGAGAAAATAGAAAGTTGAAACTAAGAAGTAGGCAGAATGAATTTTCCAAATATAAAGCAATAATTTGACATATTAATATTGAAATTATATGTTGATATATCCGGCAAAGCACAATTTATTACAGCCCAGTCAAGAGGAAAACATAGATATACAACGAAATGTCAAAAATCAATGTTACATAAAGCTAAACGTAAAATAACCACAAGTTTTAGTTGAAGCCTCGTGGGTTTAACAAGTAAATCTTAACCTCAAACCCCAGCCCTAAACTTACCCGTTAAACCCAAAGAGAATGTTGTTATCTACATTTTCTTCAGAGACTGTGTTGTGATATTAAGAGGAAAAACTGTCCCTTTTCCACCATCTGGGCTCATGACGTCATCACATTGTTCTCCAAATTCAACCCAACAGTGCATGGAAATGTTTTAGAAATATTATTTTCCTGTTTCATAGATTTATAACTGGTATTTCTCTAAACCTCTAGTCTCTAAAATAAAACTCTCCTGTTCCAGCAGCAGCAGAGTCGGCCATTTTGTGCCTTTGTTTTGGCTGAACCTGGACCGGACGGAGACGAGGTCATGAAATAGTAATTATGACCGGGGGCAGTAATTTAGTGTGTGGTGTGGAGCTGTGTTAAATATTCAGATGAACATGTGAAGGTTAGAGGTTCACCGCCTGCTGCCAACGTGCCTCTGAGCAACGCGCGCAGACTGAGTCACCGTCAGAGGCTTTGTGCTGGAGTAAAGTTCACTTTCACACAGAGACAGAGACGGGCTCGTGTTTGCTTGTGTCTGTTAATCCGGCTTTTTCTGACGCAGAGTATAGCATGTTTTAAATAAAATTATCTACTTACTAGTCTTATTAAGGAACAGTTATATTTTTAGCTTTAAACCCGGTTCTCAGGGCTGCTGCTAAAGCTTTGGGTGTTCTATGTAAAGGCTAAGAATGCTGCTTGTGTGGCTTATGAAAAAATCAAAGTGCCTCTCAGGAGCAAGCCCCAAAAAAATGCAACCCCACTTAATCACAGTACTTTCCAAAAAAAAGAAGCCCATAGTCGCTATAAAGAAGCGGACTTGGCAACACTGATGGTTCAAATGATAGTTTGTGGTTGTGGGATTATCATATGCATTTAAAAGTAGCAATTTTCTTATCAGTGCTTTTTCATATGTATACAAGCAAATACACTAGACCCCCTAAAATACACAAAATAAAATGAATCAAATACAAATCGCTTGCGCCACCATAGTCTCAGAATAATCTTGTGGGAAACAATTTATTTTGATGAAGTATTTTCTTGTCATCATAACTCAGCCAATACGTGTCCTTTTGATGCAAAATAAGGAATAGTGTATGAAGAACAGTTTGTCTTTGATTTTGGGCTCTGCTTTCACTGTTTCTGCTTGTATTTAGACTTGAGTTTCTCTTCAGAAGAACAGCAGGCAGCTGTCAGTAAACAGGTAAAGTCAAATGTATGAATTTCAGCCGTCGTTCTTAGTAAATGTTTGCTCGGCTGTGGTTCCTCACATCACCAGATGCCCTTCCTGCTCAGAGTTATGTGTGTTATAGGGAAAGTTCTAAAGAGTTGTTTTGTCTGTTTATGTCACAATAGTAAACTGTACTGATGATGAGACTGTCAGAATGTCTCCACAGCAGAGCAGACACAAGTGAGATCTTTAGAATGCTGCATGTGCATGTCAGAGCTATTGTGTTTTGGTTCAGATCTGACCTGGTTCAGTCCTGGTTCAGTCCTGGTTCAGACCTGGTTCAGTCCTGGTTCAGACCTGGTTCAGACCCGGTTTAGTCCTAGTTCAGACCTGGTTTTATGTTGCAGCGGTAAATCTTCAGACATATGGAGCTGGAGTCATTCATCTGATCAGAGACAGTTTTATGATCCTCGCTGCTCCCATTACGTTCTGTAAGAGAGATCCCAGTCTAGTCCTGGTTCAGTCCTGGCTTAGTCCTGGTTTAGACCCTGACTCAGTCTCATTAACCGCTCATTCAGTCTCCGCTTTAGTGCCTGTTTTCTACAATGAATGATGTCAAACACTCAAAAGATCAGACTATTCATATCAGGGATGCCAATATTAATCTTTTAGTCAATATTTGTGATTATTGATGTCTCAGATCTGTTAAAAACCAAAGAATAACTGCCCATTTTAGAAGCAAAAATAAGTATTATGGCTGGACAATATTTTGATTCCAGTTTTTGTTGTGACGTCATTAAAAACACGTCTGTACAAAATCCTAATCATGTATTTATCTAGCTTAGTCGCTGATTGAACTCCATATTTACACTGCAACTGTCTTGATCTTGTTTTAATAAACATTTACTACATCACCGCTAATAGTTCATATTTCTGTAATCAATAATTAGAACATTATGTGTCGCTGCAAAACAAGTTTTTAACATTTTCTAACAATTAATAACGACTTTTAGACATTAAAATATGGCAAAATACATAAATCAAACCAGAAAAATTGCTAAAATGTACATCTTTTATGACTTGAAACGACTGAGACCACACACTACACACTGAGACCACACACTACACGACTGAGACCACACACTACACGACTGAGACCACACACTACACGACTGAGACACACTACACGACTGAGACCAAACTACACGAAAACATACACGACTACGACTGAGACCACACACTACACGACTGAGACCACACACTACACGACTGAGACCACACACTACACGACTGAGACCACACACTACACGACTGAGACCACACACTACACGACTGAGACCACACACTACACGACTGAGACCACACACTACACGACTGAGACCACACACTACACACGAACCACAACACACACTACACAAAGACTGGCAACTGAAAACAGGATTACTCTAGCAGAGATCTAAAACAAGTTTCGTTTTAACGTAATTAATATTTATTTTTTTTGCCATAAGCAGACACTTTTCATTGGTTAAACGAGTCATGTGACCCTCCTAATGCTGAAATAACACCGGCACAAAATAACCCTACAAATGGCGACAGAGGCAGACGAAGTTGGACATTTTTCCCCTTTGGATTTTACGCGGATTCTGATTTTATCAGAAGAAAACTTGCAGTGAGGAGGACGTCAGCAGCGCTTCGTGGAGAGAGGAGGAGGGAGAGCCTATGGTGCGCTGTTTTTGTGGTCATCAGAGGTGTAAAAAACTAGCGTGTGTGCATTTTTAACACGGTCCAGTTGATACGTGGGGAGAAATTTCCCTCTGTGCCTCACCATTACCGCTGTTGTTGCGCGTGTTTCTTCAGAAAAGACGTAAACAGAAAGTTTAACCTCACACGCTGTTTCCAGTGCCTCCTAGGCTGTTTTCATTAGCGCTGGGCTCCGTGTTTGCCCAGAGGAGCGTCAGAAACGGTAAACAGCACCGGAGCGCGGCAAAAATCGGGCTTATAATTCCAACATGTTTAAAAACCTGCGACTGGAGTCTAGTCTAGTCTAGACCTGCCACAAACTACACAATTCGCACGCCAGTCGCAGACGCCCGCATACTACACGAGTGACACAACTGCAACTGACTTCAACTAGCTTATAATCTCGACTAGATGTGACTAAGTGCGACTGAAATTAACATGAGAAAATGAACAAACAGTCGTGTAGTGTGTGGCCAGCTTTAACTTCACATATTATCTCAAAACAATACAAAATACTGTATAAAATTCGATATATTGTCATCTCTCCTGGTGTTAGTTTGGCCTTGTCCATCTGAAGTCTGTTGTGTCTGTTCATTTCCTTTGAAACTAAATGAGATTCTGATGGAGTTTTGAGCGGCTCACATTACCAGACTTTAATTAAAACACTGCTCTAACTAAAGTCCACGTGGCCAGAGCTCATTTACATTCTAATTGTACAAACACTAATTATTCCATTTGTTTACAGCTAAAATAACAGGCTCTCTTATCTGCACTTCACTAAACGGCTTCTGTGTTTCTCTGTCGTGTTATTATAGGACAGGACAGCCATGGAAAGCACTTGGACTTCACAGGAAGGGAAGAGTTAATGTGTCAGGATTTGGTCTTTGGGCTCAAGTCCAAGTCCAAGTCCAAGTCCTCTGCCTATAGTTACAAGCCAATTGAAAGTTTTTTTTTGTTATTAATCACTGAGTACATCTTGTTTTTATACCTGGTTTTATCACATTTATTCACTGTAAAACATTTTATTTTAGTTTTTTTTTCTGGCATAATAAGACTAGTTTGACTTGTTTTAAGACCAGTTTGGCTCAAGTGAATTTAAAAAGATGAAAAAACCAGACATATTGAACATCTGGTTTAAAATTATATTTTCTAAACCTTTCAATATAATGGATTTATAAGACTGAAACAAGACCAAACCAGGACCAAACCAGGACTAGACCAGGACTAAAGCTGGACTAAACCAGGACTAAAGATAGACTAAACCAGGACTAAACCAGGACTAAAGCAGGACTAAACCAGGACTAAAGTGACTAAACCAGGACTAAACCAGGACTAAAGCAGGACTAAACCAGGACTAAAGATAGACTAAACCAGGACTAAAGCAGGACTAAAGATAGACTAAACCAGGACTAAACCAGGACTAAAGATAGACTAAACCAGGACTAAAGCAGGACTAAAGATAGACTAAACCAGACTAAAGGACTAGACCAGGACTAAAGCTGGACTAAACCAGGACTAAAGCAGGACTAAACCAGGACTAAAGATAGACTAAACCAGGACTAAAGCAGGACTAAAGCAGGACTAAACAGGACTAAGAAGACTAAACAGGACTAAACCAGGACTAAAGATAGACTAAACCAGGACTAAACCAGGACTAAAGATAGACTAAACCAGGACTAAACCAGGACTAAACCAGGACTAAAGATAGACTAAACCAGGACTAAACCAGGACTAAAGATAGACTAAACCAGGACTAAAGATAGACTAAACCAGGACTAAAGATAGACTAAAGATAAACTAAACCAGGACTAAAGATAGACTAAACCAGGACTAGACCAGGACTAAAGCTGGACTAAAGTGACTAAACTGGACTAAGCAGGACTAAAGCTGGACTAAAGCTGGACTTAAACTGGACTAGAGCTGGACTAAAGCTGGACTAAGCTGGACTAAACTGGACTAAAGCTGGACTTAAACTGGACTAAACCTGGACTAGACCAGAAGTAAAGCTAGTAGATTTTTTCACTTATTGCAAGTAGATCTTAACTTGTTTTAAGTCTTTTTAACTTGTTTTAAGATGCATTTTCCCAGTGTAATGAAGTTATACGTATGTCACAAAAAAGTGAGAAGGAACATGTTGCAGTTTGTTCATTTCAAATTACACTATCACACGGTAGAGTCCATTTATCAAGAGTCCACACTTCTGCAAATTAATTTTACCTTTTCACCAAAATCCTCTGTAAAAATGCTTGTGTCAGGTATGTGCAAGTTTGGCTAATTCTTCACATAAAACACTTTACTGCTGTATGAAAATATGAAAACACGACATGATAAAACACTTAACTCCAGCAGAAGTTCCACATGTGTTCACCTGCAGAGTCCCAAAGTTAAACCTGAGGCCTGAGAGCGTTGAACCCTCCACCTCCAGCCTGTGCTGTTCTGGGCTGTAATATTTCTGTTTGTCTGCTGCAGTCGGAGCGGTGTTTGTGCATTAAAACAGTAATGCCTGCTCCTGTCTGCCTCATTCCGAGCTGATTACCTCCCAAACAGAAAGGCCATTTATTTTTCATTAGAATCTCGTCGCTCTCACGCCTCTGCATATGGAGCCGGAATGAGCCGTCTCCGCCAGGACCGCCGCGGAAAAAACAAAAACTACGACACGTCAGACCGCCGAGAAGAGGCAGCACTGCAAAAAACATAGTCTCTGATTGCTGAAATAAACTTGAAACTTCCGATTTCCTAACTCTGGCATTGGACGCTTGATGGACAGAGAAAGGTTTGAGCTTCCTTTTGAACGCACAAAAGACCTAATTTGTGGTGCAAATTCGCTGGATGAATCAAGACGAGGGTTTCCATTGACCTAGCAACCTGAACACAGCATTAGACCAAAACACAACGTCAGATGATGTGAACGGATCAACATTTCAATTTCCAACAAAGGGACCGCCCTCTTTTTCTTGATTAAATCCTTTTTTTTTTAACAACAAAATAAAAATCAAGAATTCATCAGCCATTCTGTCAAAATCAGATCAAAAACCACCCCAAAAGTTAAAAAAAACATTCAGGGTTTGTATATTGACTCCACCTCAATTCTATTACAAGTTCCCCAAACTCATTTTCAATAACTTTCAGCTTTTCAAAAGGAAATGACCAAACCCAAAATGTGCCAACACAGCTTTACTGCTTTGCAGATTTATTAGAGAAACTTCAGTTGGAAATTAGATCATGATCATGTGATCGTACCAGTTTGTTAAAGTCTGGTATCGCCAGATCTCAGAGACTAAGCAGATTGGGTCTGGGCAGGACTTGAATTGGAGACTGAGGAGCCACAGTGAGATGACTGGAGGAGGACATTTAGTTATGTTCTTGTAACTAATATGAATCTCCGTGTGCTTGGTGGAGGCTGGAGTTGGTGCAAAAATGGCAGCTTCACTTGTGTCAAGTCTGTTTAACATTATTTGCTTCCCACTACACAGTGTCGAGTGAATAAAACAAAACTGTGACGCGTCTATGAGTGTCATTGAGGTGCTAGATAAATCTAATATAATATTATGAATTAGTGTTTTCTTCTGTGCAGAGATTTTCTCACTTCTGATTAGAGTGAATCAGAATCAGAGGCTAAAAGTCCCTGTTTGTGTCTAAAGGCTCAGAAACAGTTTCACTTTGATCTTAAAGGTGGGAAATACTGCAAACACTATTTAGGTTTTAAATGTGGCAACTTTCTCTCCTCAGTGAAGAGGACCACCCAAGCTCAGCCAATCAGAGCGCATGTATTAAGCTCCTGATTAGAACTAAAACTTTAATATTAAATTCAGACAGAGCACAGTGGTCTAATTTTTTCACTCAGTGCTGCGTCTATCATAAACGTTTTAGTGGAAAGCACAAAGATTACAAAAGTATAACTAAAAATGTTAGTTCACCCAACTTTAAGATGATTTTAGTCGGAAAATAGTCCAGAATAAGAAGGGTTTACTTACATTAGAATCAACTAGAGCCATGATTATTTGATTTTTCACTGGAGTAAGATCATTTTCTGTCCAGTTAAATAAAGAAACCTCAGTCAGGACCAGCAGCAGAGTCTAGAATCTGAGACAAACAGGGTAAGACAAGGACATGTGTGTTTTTACAGTGTCGATCGGAGACAAAAGGGACACAGAACCATCGGCGGCGGCGGTGCGTTTGCGTTCTGATGCAGACTTAATTGCGCCCTCCCCCTCGGCTCCGCGCGCTTCACTCATTTGCATGGAAACATCAAGGCGCCGCCGCGTTGCCAGTTTGTGATCAAAAGATGCTCAATCTTGTTCTTAAATAAAAGGCAACACGAGTCACTGTAGGCTGCAATTACACCGGGGATCTGGCGCCTTTTACAGTCGAGTGGGGACCTTGGAGCTGCGGCGCGGTTTTTTTATCTTCTGCGGGAGAAATAATGTTTAACAGCTAACGAGGATTATATGTAAAGACGTTGATGCAATTTGTCCGTCAGACCCTCTCGACTGATTAGGGCTGAACTTACAGGGTTTATTACTGTTCTACGTTAAAAATACACGACTCGAGATGAGATAAAAGGTTATGTGATGATGTCATAAGTCCAGATGGTGGGAAAGAGACAGTTTTTCCCATTTCGATTGTGCAAGGTCGTTTCAGACATTTTCAGTTTCTGTTAGTGCAGACCTGGGCAAACTGTGGCCCGGGAGCCAGATGTGGCCCTCGACCTGTTTTAATCAGGCCCCTGGAAGCAGAACTGTAAGACAATGTAATAAGTAAACTTGTAAGATTTTGAGATTCAGCTCACAATGTCATTATGAGAAGCCCAAGTTTAAAATCTTTGTAATTGTGCGAGAAAAGTAACACTTTATCTAGAGTAAACTCATACAAATACAAGAAAAAAGTAGTATTTTTCTCAAAATAAAGTGAAATATAAAAAGTTGCAACAGACTAAAATGATAATTTAGTTCGTGGTGATAACGTACAAACACGTGGGACATGGTTATAAAGATTTATAGTGTCTTTTATGCAAATGTTTGACTTCAACAGGCACTGAAGACATTTTCTTAAGCTTTGACACTTTGCTTTTTTTCTCCAAAAACAGCAATTTTAATCTTGAAAAAACTTTCTATGGCTTAGACTTTAATCTCCGGAAACAGTGACTTTTCTTTCGACTTTGAAGATGTACTGCACAACTTTTTGGGCAAAAAACTTTCATTTAGATGCCTTTGTTACACTAATAAGATTTTAAAAATCTGTGTTTTTACTTTGAACGGGCTTGCAAGGCCACAAAAGAGTCTATTAATTGGCTTGGAGGAGCCCGAACACGTCTGTTTTTGTAGAAAAACGCTTCCTTTCGCTGATTTTTTAAATAATATGGCATAAAATGTATTTATCTTGCTTCAGAAAGTCTCAAAGTATAGCTATAACTTTCAAATTCTACTGAGTTGTGTAGATGACTTTTCACCTCTAGAAAGTTACACAGTGCACCTTTAAGATAATAGCTTAAGGATAATTTCAAAATGTTACAGGTTTACAGTTTTGCAACAGTGAGGGCGTTTACATGCGCACGAATAACTCGGTTATTATCAGGGTTTTTAAATATCCTGGTTATGTGTGTGTCCATGGTAAACACCATAACCTGATTTTAATAACCTGGTTATTCGAATATCCTGGTTATGAGAAACCAGGTTATTCTCACTGGAGTTTTCAGATAATAACCAGATTATTGTTCCATGTAAACACCAGAACCTGGTTTCTCGCCGATGGAACCAAACTGAGCATGTGTAAACTAAAGGAACTGATCTGGCAGAAGCAGGAAATTTCACAAAATGACTCAAAATTATTTTCTTTTTCTTATATTCATTTTATAGCACTTTTTCTCGTTTGGGTTCGGAACATATGATACTTATTTATAATTTTTTTATTTTAATGTGTCGTCATTATAAAACTATAAAGTAACTTGTAACACAACACAGCAGTAACTCTGAACTGACTCTTTAAAATTCAGACACATTTTTACACTGTAAAAATCACTTTTCCCAAAGCTCTGACTGTGATCTACAGTCTGATGTTCTTATTTAGTTGTATTTTGTCAGTTTGCTGCTGCAAACATGTTTAAAACCCATAAATTAGCAAAGTTTCATACATGCTTAGTTCCCTGCTATATGTGTCATTGTTGCCATAGTTACCTGTCTGAATATCCAGGTTATTCTCAGTGCACATGTAAACAGGAATATGAATAACCAGGTTTCTCTGAGCGCATGTAAACACTATAACCAGATTATTGTCATAACCAGGATACTGCTCAGAACCGGATTATTCGTGCACATGTAAACGGGCTCAGTGAGAATTTTCAAACGCTGGTCTGTAGTTCAGCCCTTCACTACTTGTCTGCGTTTGAATATGGCTCTTGAGTCAAAATAATTGCCCACCCCTGTGTCCCCGTGTCAGTGACTAGACTCGTTCACTTTCATGACTTTAAATCCTGTTCAGATGATCGTATTTTTTCTCTTTTTGACTTAGTTCGGTGTGACAGTCTTTGTGGTAAACATTCATCAAAGTTTCACTAAGCTGCAAATTGACAAAAAGCTGAAAATTACAGGAAGTAATTGGAGTTGCGAAACAAAATCCCTCCACACACGTGTCGTCAAAAGACAATTTACCAAAACAACAATGATTTATTTATTAGACTAAATAATTATTAAAAATCTGTGTTTTTTACAATGCGTTTTGCTTTGCCACAAAATAATCTTGACTACTCTCTCTCTTCTTCACTCTCTCTTTTTCCTCTTCTCCTCTCTTTCCTCGTCACCTCTCTCACTCTCTCTCCCCTCTCTTTTCTTTCGCTCTTTCTTTCTCCCCTTTTTCCTCTCTTCTCACTCTTTTCTTTGCTCTCTTTTTCTTTTCTTCTCTCTTTTTCTCCTCACCCCCCATCTCCCCCCTCACCTCTCTCTCTTCTTTTCTCTTCTCTCTGTCTTTTCTTTCTTCTTTCTCTCTCTCTCATTTCTTCTCTCTTCTTCTTCTCTCTATTCTCTTTTTCTTTCTTCTTTTCTCTCTTCTTCTTTCTTTCTTCTTTCTATCTATCTATCTATCTATCCTTTCTTCTTTCTCTCTTTCTTCTCTCTCTTCTTCTCTTTCCCTGTCCCCTCTCTCTCTCTTCCTCTCTCTTCCCCTCTCTCTTCTTCTGTCTTTTCTTTCTCTCTCTTTCTTTCTTCTCTTTACCCCTCACCTCTCTCTCTCTCTTATTTCTTCTTTCTCTCTCTTCTTCTCTCTATTCTCTTTTTTCTTTCTTTCAATCTATCCATCCATCTATCCTTTCTTCTTTCTTTCTCTCTCTTTCTTCTCTCTCTTCTTCTCTTCTCTTTACCCCTCACCTCTCTCTCTCTCTCTCTCTCCTTCTTCTTCTTCTCTCTCTCTTTCATATAACTTAAAAATCTAAGTTGCCATTGCTTCATTTTTTGCAGTGCACTGTATAAACTCAACAGGCACCAAACCAGTTCAAGCGTGGGTCCAAAAGTTGAACTGAAGATTTAGACACTTCCTAACCCTTCCAAACTTTCTCTCATGTTTGCCCCAGTGCGTTCAGAATCCTAACCAGGTCTGAACCAGGTCTAGACCCGGTCTTAGCTGCAGGACTTCAGCGCAGACGTACAGATGTGATTTAAATGCGGCGCCCCGGGGTCAGTGGCACTTCTTAAATCGAATTACCTGCGCGTTTCCTGGACCTGTGCCTGATTCCTGATACTCGCGTCGCTTTACATAAATTAAGGCGGCGCGTTCGAGGGCCGTGGTAATCCGGGTTTGAGATTCCCGGGTCGTTTTCGGCAGCGATAAAAACGTGTCTGCGCAGCTCCAGGGACAAACCTGCGCTCCGTCGCTCACATGAAAGTTCCAAACGGCGGGGAAAATATGCAGCGAATATGTAAATGACAAGAATCTGATGGGAAAGTTAAAGAGTCCAACCCACAGCTGCAGATCAGACTCACAGTCAGAAGCTGCTTACAGTTTATTTACTTTAAACTGATGTATTTCTGCTGCTTTTAAACAGAAATATTCACATGTACAAGTTGTTTAAAGTGACCAACAGTGGGCAGTGACGTGAGGCTGATTCCAAATGTGTTTTTTCACAGCTCTGAGCACTTTAACATGGCTTATGTCAGATTAATATAATTAATAATTGATGATATCTTGATTCATGATATCGTCCTCGTCACATTACAAAACTAAATAGCAGTGTTGGGTTACTGTAAAATTCTAATACATTATATATCACTAGCTACGGGGATAAAAATGTAATATATTTGTATTACAGTATTACGGTCTCATAAATGTACTTTGTTACTTTGAGCTCATCACACATTTGTTAAGGCCTGGTACATTACTACTCCTGTTACATTTACACTTGATACTGGTTAATTTATCACATTTAACACATTTTACTCAGACTATTTTATTAACCTTAAGCCACAGGCAGTATTTTAGTGGTGTTTTGATCCTGAAGTGTCGTTTTCAATAGAGTATAAAGTAATACATTTATTTGCAAGTAACTTGAGTTACTCAGATTGTAACATTTTTATAAAAGGAGTTACACTACTTAGTTACTGGAAAGGATAATATATTATAGTAACTAGTTACTTTTGTAATGAGTTACTCCCGACATTGACTTTGGATCAAAAATATTAATGTTCAAAACATTAACATTTATTTTATGCAAAAATCTATAAAATTTGAAATATTTTAAAAAACAAAGAAACAAGAAAACATCTCTAATATGGTGCAGTCTGGAGCCCTGAATTTGCTCCGAGAAAAGCACTGAATGATTGGACTAGAAAATATGGCTTTAAGTCTTATTATTGTGAGCATGATCTTCTGTAATATCACAATATTATCATATTGTGAGATCTGAATATATTACATCTCTAGTCAAAGTGTTACACGCAGAAGTCGTCAACAAGTCTGTGTTTTTTGTTAAATTTATTTAAAATAAACGCAGATACAGACAACTTTCAGGCCCTACAACCAGATAAATCTGGCCCACAATCCATCTTCCAAACAAAAATATTTGTTTATCTACACTGTTTGCATCGTTTTTAAATCCAAAACAATCTGTAATTTTGCTTCAACAGGTCAAAGTGCATCCATCAGCACCTCCATGTTTGTTTTGATTCAAAACCTCAAAGCTACGTCATCATTGGTTCAGCTGACCTCGGTCGTCACTAACCCTACGGCAGGAGTCTCTCCAAATAGATTCTCAACAAACATCGGGATAATCCATCTGATACAACCAAGTTATGAGCCCTTGGTTCTTTCAAAAACCAATCGGTTGTTGTACTTACAAACAATAAGTGACAGAAGACTACAACTTCAAACTAAACTCAGAGGACTCACAAAATGACTACAATGAACACAAATTAAACTACAAATGTATTTTTTACATTATGACATAACACACAATTGTCACTGTTCACAATAGTACAAAGTCTGTTTTTTTATGTCTTTCTATTTGACTTTTCACCTCTAGAAAGTTACAAAGTGCACCTTTAATTAGTATTACTGTGGTGCTGAAAAACCTTTATAAATATTTTTATAACACTGACACTTCTAAACAGTCAAACTTTGGGCTTTGGATTAATATAAAACAGTATTAAAACAACCAAACGCATCACAATCAGGTGTAATCGACTTTAAATTCCGTCGTCTGAGTTTATTTGACCCATAAAGCTTTTTTAAAACCGTCTGCGTCAGCTCCACTTGAGTCTAAATGATATTATAATTGATAGTTTCCGCCAAACAAAACAACTCCCGATGCATTTCCCGCCTTTTTTTCCCTTCTCTTTAGCTTCACCGACAGCGCTAACTTTCCCCAAAACTCTCTCTGTGGGTCAGCGCGCCCACATTTCTGCCGCTAAATGAAATATGCAAATAGACGCGGCCCATCCCAATAAGAAATAATTAACGTGTCTGCTGCAGGTATTAGCATCGCGCGGCTCTCCAAAATGTAATTTGCGAGTGCGTTTGAAAAGGCGAGTGTCTTTGCCCGCGGTGCTGTGACGTACGGAAGCGGAGGAGAAGAAGAAGAACGTTGGGTAAATTGATAGCGGAGGTGGCAGCGGAGAGTTTTTCTGTTTTAATTTTGCCCCCGTCTGGATATTTTTCAAATATTTAATTAGGCGGACGCAGGAGTGAATTTGTGAATCGGAGGAGATGGGAGCTGTCGTCTGGTTAAACATGAAGAATGACAAACGAGAGAGAGAGACGGAGAAGAGAGAGAGAGAGAGATGGAAAAAGAGAAGCTGGTTTCAAGTTTGAACGAGTTTTGGGTTTAGAGGCAGAAAGTGAAAAAGTTAGAGAAGAAATTTAAAATGGTTTGGATGTGATTTTTAAATAAAGTTGACCTGGACATGATGTAGTTCAGTTTATTAAAGGAGACATGATGTGGTTATTTTATTTGGTAATAAACTATAACATACAGAAGTGTAGAAGTACTTGAGACCGGTCTGGGTCTTAAAATCAGTCTCTAAACCGCTTTTTTAAGGTCTTGTCTTGGATTTGGTCTTTCTTGATCTCGTCTTGTTATGGATTTGGTCTTGTCTTGGTCTCCGTCTTGTCTTGGTCTCCGTCTTGTCTTGGTCTCCGTCTTCTTGGTCTTGTCTTCTCTTGGTCTCTGTCTTCTCTTGGACTCGGTCTTGCCTTGGACTCGGTCTTGCCTTGGACTCGGTTTGCCTTGGACTCAGTCTTGCCTTGGACTCGGTCTTGCCTTGGAGTCGGTTTGCCTTGGACTCGGTCTTGCCTTGGACTCGGTCTTGCCTTGAACTTGATCTTGCCTTGGACTCGGTCTAGTCTTGGACTTCATCTAGTCTTGGACTGAATCTGGTTTTGAACCTGGTTTTGTCTTAAATTCGTCTTGTCTCGGTCTCAAGGTTGCTTGGACTCGGCCTTGCCTTGGACTCTGTCTTGTCTTGGACTCAGTCTTGCCTTGGAGTCGGTCTTGTCTTGGTCTCCATCTTCTTTCGGTTCCGTCTTGTCTTTGTCTCCGTCTTGTCTTTGTCTCCGTCTTGTCTTTGTCTCAGTCTTGTCTTGGACTCGGTCTTGCCTTGGTCTCCATTTTCTTTTGGTTCCGTCTTGCCTTGGTCTCGAGGTTGCTTGGACTCAGTCTTGTCTTGGACTCGGTCTTGTCTTGGACTCTGTCTTGTCTTGGACTCGGTCTTGTCTTGTCTTGTTCTCGAGGTTGCTTGGACTTGATCTTGCTTTGGAGTCGGTCTTATCTTGGGTTCCGTCTTGGACTTGTCTTGTCTTGGTCTCCATCTTCTTTTGGTTCCATCTTGTCTTGGTCTCCGTCTTGTCCTGAACTCAGTCTTATCTTGGACTTGGTCTTGTCTTGGACTCGATCTTGCCTTGAACTCTGTCTTGTCTTGGACTCAATCTTGTCTTGGAGTCGGTCTTGTCTTGGACTCGGTCTCGTCTTGGACTCGGTCTTGTCTTGGACTCGGTCTGGTTGGTTTCGAGTTTGCTTCGACTCGGTCTCAGGTTTGACATTGTGACCACATTTCATTAGCTCCATGTTCTACTAAACTTGCAGCAGGAGTTCATGGCCCCAGTGCAGAGAACTGTCCTGGTTCAGTCCTGGATTAGTCCTGGTTTAGTCTGGTTTAGTCCTGGTTTAGGGGAGTTTACCTTGAGTTTCTGGCCCCAGCGCAGTGAACCAGTGGCACAGTAATAAGCCCGCAAAATAAGAGCATGTAGACACTGAGAAATGTGGAAAACTACAAAGATGATTTTGATTTATTCTCAATGGACTTTGGTCTTGGTCTTGTCTTTGTCTTGGGACACTATGACCACAGAAACCTGGACTACTACACTAACATAAAGTATAACATCCATTTAATTTTGTTCAATGCAAGACTCAAAATGGTCCAAAACAACTTAAATAAAAGCAGGTCCATTCTTCCCGTTCAAAACTACAAAACTAATAATCTCAGCCTCTTCTGTGTAAAATGTAACTGTAACAAGCAGCACATTTTAGATTACACATCACATTTTTTAAGTAGGAAAGTGACTACATGACAATTCAGATGGATTATTGTCCACATAACAAAGGAAATACGAACCAGCCACAGAAAAACCCCAATGATCTGGGAAATACAACTGGGATTTGCTTATAGGCCATCTCTTTCTCTCTCTCCCTCCTCTCTCTGTATTTAAAGTGTGGGAGCGCTTCTCTCTCCTCTCTTCTTTTCTTCTTGTCTCTCTCTCTCTGTATTTAAAGCGTGGTGGGAGCCTGCGGGCCACATGTGTCTTGTCTCTGAGGTGATAACAGCCACACACAGACCTCCATGTTTCTGCTTCTCTCAGACCAGCCTTAAGCCCTGTTCAGACCGGACGTGTTTTTGTGTCACATTTCAGCTTCAAGTGGGAATTCTGAAGTCTTATTTTTATTTACAAGTGCCGTTAACATTGAACTTGATTTTGTCCTAACGTCAAACCAGGTTGAGGTAGTGTAATTGTAAATTTAGCTCTAACTTGCAACTTTCTCTCCTGAACCACCTCGCCACAGAACATGGCATCCTTTTGTGACAGAAAATCGCTGGACCCCTCAAAATGCAGGTTACATTGACTAAAAGTATAAAACTGATGCCTCGACGCAGAGATTTTGTCTGCCGCAGTGTCACACACAGCATAATCTTCACAACTAACCTGTGAACCCATTCAAATGAACAGTCTCTCTCTCTTCCACTCATTTTCCTCCTTCTCTCACTTTCCTTAGTCCTTGTCTCTCGCTATTCTTCTTTCTTTCTCTCACACTTTCCTTACTCCCTCTCTAGGCGTTTTTGCTCATGAAAGTGCCAAGAACCAGGCTTCAGAAACTCTTCTACAGCCCTTCTTTCACGGGGCCAATACCCTAGGAACAAGTACCTGCTGCGTTCGCTCTGCTCAAAAGAGGATCCAGGGACATCCGGTGACGTCAGCCGCTGGACAGTGCGCCAAAATACGATCGAGGATTTCTGTTTGCCCCTCTCCAGCTGCTGTGATCTTTGATTTTCGTATAGTCCTGAGACAGTTTTCTTTATTTTCTCGCGACATTGTTTTGCTGTGTGATAAATGCCAACTTGCGCTACCTCAAGTTGCTGAAGATTCATAACGTTTTTTTGGGTCCCTCAAACCCCACTGTGCCTCCTCATTAGCGCACGGACTTAGTAGTGCTTGTACCTCTGCATCTGTCAATCTCTCACTGCCATCTGTAATGATGCACTGATCCAATACTGAGATCGGATCAGTGCAGATCCAATTTTGCTGGATCGAGTATCAGCTCTATGATATCGGTTCAGTCGATGTCATAGTTGTGCCTTTACTTGGACATAATGAGACTAACTTATGACGGAAATTGATCCAGAACATCTCATAATGTTTGACATTTTCTTCAGATTAAGTTGTTTAGTTGTAGCTTGCACTAACAGTTACATAACACTATATGACCAAATTGTTTTGAATGTTTTGATAAGAAAGAAAAGCAATTTCAGTCCTTACACTGGTATCAGTTGATATATCAGGTATGGTACTTTAAGCCAAAGTATCGGAATCGGTAAAGGAACTGAAAAAGCTGGATCGGTGCATCCCTAGCCATCAGTAAACTTTAATGCCATTATTTTAACAAAAACTTTCCAACGTGCAATGCGTTGTAGATGTGCGTCGTTGCATGCGTACAACATGCGTACAACATGCGTACAACATGCGTACAACATGCGTACAACATGCGTACAACATGCGTACAACATGCGTACAACATGCGTCAACGACGTCACAAATTACGTTGCTGCATCATTGAAAGGTTCTCGGTCTGCGGTCCCTCTCACATGCGAGGTGTGTGTTGTAGCTCTCTCTCTCACTCTCTCCCCCTCTCCTTTTCTCTCTCCCTCTCACATGTAAGGTTGTATCCTTCTTCTCTCTCTCTCTCTCTCTCGCTTTTCACCTGTGAGGTGTGTGAGGTATGTGTTGTATCCTTCTCCCTCTCACCCCCTCTCTTTCCTCCCCCTCTCACCTGTGAGGTATGATATGTGTTGTATCCCTCTCCCTCTTTCTTTTTCTCTTTCCTCCCCTCTCACCTGTGAGGTATGATATGTCTTGTATCCCTCTCCCTCTTTCTTTTTCTCTCTCCTCCCCCTCTCACTGTGAGGTATGATATGTGTTGTATCCCTCTCCCTCTTTCTTTTCTCTCTCCTCCCCCTCTCACCTGTGAGGTATGATATGTGTTGTATCCCTCTCCCTCTTTCTTTTCTCTCTCCTCCCCCTCTCACAGGTGAGGTATGTGTTGTATCCGTCCTAGAAGGTGAGAGACAAATCCCTCTAAGCTTTAATAAAAGTGTGAAGCTCTGTGGACAAACAACACAAGGAAACAGAATACATTTCCTCTTCATCAGCTCCACGAGTCTGGAACGCAGCTTTTGGAACATTTCTTTTCTTTCTTATGTTTTGTTGAACTCTGCCAGCAGCGTCCTGACGGGAGCTGTAAGACACGAGAGGTCAGAGGTCGTTCTACACACTATAGTTTCAAACGATCTCCTGCTCTTTTCACTTTGTGGGCAACCTTTCTCCAGCTCCAAATCTATACTTTCAGCTCATTTTTACACAGTAAAACAGGAAGAAACATGTGTCCAACTACAACCTCACTCTCACCAAACCTAGGCACATTAATATAGCTAATATCCACATACAGTAATCCTTTTTGGTTGCAATTATGACAAAAAGTTAGTTTGGTGTGATAGTCCTTGTGGTAAATATTGATCTTGGTTTTAAAGATGCAAATTATAAAGAAATTGTCAAATCAAAAGCGAAAAAGCACCACAAAAACAAGGTTCAAGTCTGTGTTAAACAGTACGTCACACACATCCATTAACTACATCTACATACAGATGGACCAGTTAAGAAAGCACCATCAGAGGAGCCGTCTGCACCAGGAACAGAGTCACCAGCAGCCAGAGCCAGAGTCTAGTGGCCACAGACAATCACAGATCCTGGTGCAGAGGAAACAACCGAAGATACTAAAAGTGATAAAGGAATTAAGATAAATATATGATAAAAGCCTGGATAAAAGTTCTTTTGCAATTTCTCTTTCTCTCTCTCTCTCTCTCTCTCTCTCTCTCTCTCTCTCCCGCAGTCACTCCATGTTTCTGTATGTCTCCTTTCTCTCTCTTTTACTTCTCTCCTCTTTCCTGTGTCTCCATCCCCACGCCACTTTCTCCCCCTCTCCTTTCTCTCTTTCCTTTGTCTCGATATTCTCTCCTTCTTTCTCCCTCTGCTCTCTCCTCTCTCTTGTCCCTCTCTCTCTCTCGCTTCTCTCTTCTACCCTTCTTTCTCTCCCTCGTTCTTCCCTCTGTCCTTTCTTCCCCTCTCTTTCCTCCCTTTCTCTTCTTTCCCTCATCCCTCCCTCCTTCTCTCACCCCCTCTCTCCTTCTTCTCTCTCTCCTCTCTCTCTAACTCTCTCCTTGACTCTCTCCTCCCTCCCTCTCTCCTTCTTCTCTCTTTCCCCCTCTCTTCCCTCTCCACTCCTCCTCCCTTCTCCTTCTCCCCTCTCCCTCCTTCTCCCTCGCTCTCCCTTCTCTCTTCTCCCTCCCTTCTCCCTCTCTCTCATCTCTTCCCCTCTCTCTCCCCCTCTCTCCTTTCTATTCTCCCCCCTCCATTCTCTCTCCTTCTCTCTCTCCTCCCTCTCTCCCTCCCTCCCTCTCGCAGTAATTTCATCTGTCTATATGTCTTCTTCCCCTCTCTCTCCCTCTCCTCCTCCCTCTCTCCCCCTCTCCTCTCTCTCTTCCCTCTCTTCCCCTCTCCACTCCTCCTCCCTTCTCCTTCTCCCTCCCTCTCCTTCCCTCTTCTCCCTCCCTCCCTCCCTCCCTCCCTTCTCCTTCTCTCTCATCTCCTCCCTTCTCTCTCTCTCCCTCTTTCCTTTCTATTATCTCCTCCTCCCGTCTTCCTCCCTGCCTCTCCGTCTCTCTCTTCTCCCTCTCTTCCTTCTCTCTCTCTCCCCCTCTCTTCTCTCTCTCTCTCTCTCTCTCGCAGTATTACATCTGTCTGTATGTCTTCTTCCCCTCTCTCTCCTTCCCTCTCTCTCCTTCCCTCTCTCTTCTCCCTCTTCTCCCTCTCTCCCCTCTCTCTCCCTCTTCTCCCTCTATCCCCCCTCTCTCTCCCCTCTCTCTCTCTCTCCGTAATCCCAGGCGCCTGTATGAAGTGCCGGTGGTCTTTGGAACACTATAATCCTCAGTGTCTCTGTCGCTGTCGCCTCTTTGTGGAGAATCTGCGGCTCGTGTTTCTGTAATCCTGCCCAGGCTCTGATATTTCCTGACATTTACATGGATCTACTTCACACACACGGACACTCTAGACTAGAGAGAGAGAGAAGGAGAGAGGAGGAGAGGGAGGAGAGAGAGGAAGAGGAGAGAAAGAGAGAGAGTGGGAGAAGAGAGGGAGAGAGAGAGGAGAGAGAGAGGGAGAGAGAGAAGGACAGAGAGAAGAGAGTAACAGAGAGAGAGGGAGGAGGGAGGGAGAGAGGGGGAGAGAAGTAAGAGGGGAGAGAGAAGAGATGGAGAGAGAGAGAAGTGAGAGTAAGGAGAGGGAGAAAGGAGAGAGGGAGAGAGAGAGAAGAGCGAGGGAGAGAGAGAAGAGAGGGAGGAGGGAGAGAGGGGGAAGAGGAGAGAGAAGAGAGTAACAGAGGGAGAGAGAGAGGGAAGAGAGAAGGAGAAGAGAGAGGGAGAGAAGAGAGGGAGAGAAGAGAGGAAGAGAGTAACAGAAGGAAAGAGAGAGGGAAGAGAGAGGGGGAGAAAGAGAGGGAAGAGGATAGAGAGAAGAGAAGAGAGAGGGAGAGAAGAGAGGGAGGAGGGAGAGAGAGAAAGTAACAGAGGGGGAGAGAGGAGAGAGAGGTAGAGAGAGAGCGAGAGAGAGAAAAGAAACAGAGAGAGGGAGAAGAAAGAGAAGGAGAGAGAGAAAGAAGAGAGGGGGAGAGAAGAGAGGGAGAGAGAAGAGAGAGGGGGAGAGAGAGGTAGAGAGAGAGAGAGGAAAGGAAGGGGGAGGGAGGGAGAGAGAGAATGATAAAGAAGAGAGGGGGAGAGAGAGAGGGAGAGAAGAGAGGGAGAGAGATGAAGAGAGAAGAGAGAGAGAAGAGAAACAGAGAGAGAAAGAAAAGAGTGGGAGGGAGAGAGAAGAGTGAGAAGAGAGGGGGAAAGAGAGAGAAACAGAGAACGAGAGAGAAGAGAGAGAGAAAAGACAGGGAGAGTGAGAGAGAGAGGAAAGGGGAGAGAGAGAGAAGAGAGTGTCTCTGATGGAGAAAGATGGAGAGAGACGAGAGAGAGACGAGAGAGAGGAGAGAGAGAGGAGGGGCAGTCTCCGGCGTCCAAAGAGTTAATATAATATAGTTTGTATTACAATATGTTGAAATCAGAATACATAGTGTTTCGTGTGTCCAGTCCAGAGTTAAATGACTTTTTAATGACCTTTTATTAATGTTATTATTAGAAAAAACTCTCTGTCTTTACCCACCATCTGAACCTATGACATCATCACAAGACAATCACCCGGCCTAAACACAGTCATTGGACCAAACGGCAACAGACGCAGAAATGATCTTTTTCCAAGCTTACATGGAAAGGACTGAGTGATTTTACACCAGACTTTATCCAATCTTAGTCTCTGAAGGAATCCAACTCCTCTCGGCAATAAAAACGTGTCGACTGAGGCTGAATTCAACCAAAAACTGATCACTTAGAGCCAAATCTGAACAGAGGCAACCACCTGAAGACCCTGACGAAAAGATCTAAAACAGAAACGGTAATAGAGCTTTCCCGGCGCCATAAATCATGAATCAATTTTGGCACGAAACAATTGACAAGTCCCCAGTTTAGAGCAGGTTTTAGGCACCAGACTCTTCCATCTCTGCAACAATTCACCTTTTTCCTGCTTTTGAAACTGTAACAAAGACACGCTCTGCTTCTCTGACCTCCACATCTCTCTCTTTCTCTTCGTTTTATCTGCCATTTCTCTTCTCCAAACCCAAAATCTTTCACTTAACTTCTTCGTCAAACACTGCGGGACTAACTGTCTGGCTGAAAATATTAATAAATCTAATTACAAAGTCTCAAACGTGCACGGCTAATGAACAGTTTTGGTCTTTTTTAAGAGTAAACATGATAATTGATAGCTGTATTCATAATAAGGAATAAATTATGTAAAAACGCCGGCTCTTTGTTTAGACAGAAACTCCATAGGAACCGTCTGAATTCGTGTGTGTCCAAATTAACATAACCTTGACTAAAGGGCAGAATAAAGGGCGAATTGGAATAAATTTATCAAATTATGGAAGCTCGTACAATATTTATAACGGGCCGATGCCGTCTTCATTACCAAAGATTAAACACCGACGCGTATCAATAATTCAGGAGCTTAATCTTCATTTTCTCTGCAATTAACGCGGACAGCTCCAGCGCCCAAACCGGAGGAAGGTTCACACGCTTTGTACGAGCGATGTATGGCACGTTAGTTAGACTGTTTACAGCCTGTTTGTACGAGCGATGTATGGCACGTTATTAGACTGTTTACAGCCTGTTTCTGTCATTAAAAACTACACTAATATACAACTAACCACTATATACAGCTTCTGTTTGGAATCATACATGTTTCTAAAGGAAGATGTGCTCATCACTGTGGAATAAAACCAGTTTAAATCACATTAGAATGCACTTAGTAATTACTATAACCAATCTCTTTAATTCTAATTATTCATGTTTTTATAATACTTGTATATGTGTCATTAGCACAAAGGTCTCAAACTTGCAGCTTGGGGGCTAAATGTGGCCCAAAGATTATTTCTGATTAGTATTGACAGTGGCCAATAAACTACTTATATCAATTTGAATCAAACATTTATTATCATACTGTTATGCACAGTGACACATAGTGTCCATAAAACCTCTAAAATGCACTGGAAAACAGCAAACTGCGCAAAAATAGTCACATTTTTTTTATTTCTGGGAAGGACAGTCTGACCCTAGTTACACATTTTATTTTATTATTTTTTTCCACAATATAATATAAAACAATATAAAAGAATGAATATACTGTATGTTTATTAGGCTTGAGAAAACCTAATGGACTTTTCAATAATCAGGCCTGTTTATTAAAATGCTCATCTGTTTCAGTCTGAGTCCAGCCTTCACTTCATCTGTCCATTCTGCTCCGATCGATCGGCCACAGCTCAGCAGAGGTGATTCACCAAAACACCTGGCGCCTCAACCTCCGACCAACACCAAGTGTTACCTAACCTGCATGTTATTGGTTGGTGGGGAAACCGGGGGAAATCACACAGACACGGGGAGGAACATTCAAACTCCACACAGAAAGGTCCGGGCCGAACGGGAATCGAACCTGCAACCTTCTTGCTGTGAGGCCAGAGCGCTAACCACTCTGCCACCATGCCGCCAATCTATGATTTGCTACATTATAAATGGTTAATTTAATGTATTAATCACTCCGGCGAAGAGCCGTCCCACTTTTTCTTGAAATGTTCCTTTCTGTTCAATCTTGATAAAACAAACTATGAAACATTTGAAAAGTTAAAGATAAAAATCACATTGTGTCTGTTATTTAAAGTCAAATCAGCCTCTGGACCAATCAGATCAGTTTCTACTGTAAACTGACAAAGAAAAATCACTTTTGCATTGGCTACACTTACATTTTTTGAGTAATTTTAGGTCCTAAACTCATGACCTTCAGCTTTTCCAGAGGAACTGTCAAAACCCAAAATCTGCCAAATGTAATTCAGGTCTCAGCTGTCAACACCAGCTTTACCAATCCTTAGATTTACCAAAAAAAAAAACTGTAAATGAAAGTTCTCACTTCTGATCAGAAGATAAAACTACAGAGTCACAGCTTCACAAAGACATTTTCTTGTGTCCAAAGGTCAAGAAACTGTTTTAGTTTGAACTTTTACAGATTTTTATCAGACATGTGAGGGAAAGTAGGGGAATGAGAGGGGTTAATGTAAATGAATTACTTAATCATAAATGTAAGCCATAGTAATCAATTCAAATGGTCGGAATCGGGAACGACCTTAAAAAATGAAAATAATGATAAAGATGCAGCTCAACCTGATACTGAACGTCTGAGCTCAGCTGCGTGTGGACGGGGCCTAAACCTGTCTGAGAATATTGTTCTTTCTGCAAAAAACATAAGTAAATGAACGTTACTTTATTCTAACTTAAAACACCTACTGTATGTACATTTATTCAAACCCCAACCTCTTTCTTTGTATTTTTTTACACTATTCTTTAGCTGAATCTATATTTGACGAAGGAAAGAGTGACGTTTTAAACTCACTATTGGTTTTATGGTTTTAACTCGATGTTTCATAGCTCCAGGCAGGTTTCCATTATTTATACGTTTTTGTGATGCGTCTTTAGCAAAATGCTCCTAATGAGAAAATGTAAATGAAGCAGAGGTAATATCCACTAATTGGAGGCTCTGAAGAAGAAGTGTTTTTGCTTTGGAGAGATTTAGATTTGTGAAAGAAGAGAAAAGACGGAGCAGAGGAAATAAAAGGAGAGCTTAATGTGCATATTGATAACACTATTTTGTCTAAGACTTTGCTTATTTTTGGATGTTTTCTCCATGGATTTATGAAAATAACTGGGGTGTTGTTATCGTCAAACTGTTGCGTATGTCGTCAGTGGTTCTGCAGTGAAAGAATTCTGACTGTGTTCAACTAAGAAAGCATCTACAGCAGGTGTGGGCAATTCTTTTGACTCAAGGGCCATATTCAAACGCAGACGAGCGGTGAAGGGCCCCACTGCAGACATGGTTTAAAAATTCTTCTGTTGCACAACTGTAAACTTGTGACATTTTGAAAGTTGAAACTACAAGAAAAAAGTAATTTTTACAAAGAAAAAGTCACTGTTTTAGGAAGAATAAAGTCTAAGCCGTAGAAAGTTTCAATGTTTCAATATTAAACTTGAAATTTTACAAGATTAAAAATTGCAATTTTAGGAGAAAAAAGCAAAGTGTCAAAGCAAAGAAAATGTCCTCAGTGTCTGTTGAAGAATTATTTTTCAACTTTGTCTGTTTTCACATAAGTAAGTCAAACATTTGCATAAAAAAAACATAATAAATGTCAGACTTTATCATTTTGACTTTATAACAATGTCCCACGTGCTTGTACGTTGTCACCCATAAAAAGTCAGCTTCTCATAAGCTTAATCTCGAAGCGTTACAAGTTTATTCTCGTTTTTACTTCTTCCTATTACTTGTTATACATTTCTGTTTCTCACAAAGCGAGCCAGGGGCCTGATTAAAACAGGTCGAGGGCCACAGTTTTCCCAGGTCTGATCTACAGCTTTCATAAGATAGTATTCCTGTCTGTTTTTACAGTTCAAAAGTGTTTCTCACTTCAGCTTCAGCTCTGATTGGTCAGGCCGGTCACATGTCCAGGCTTACTCGTGACATGAACCAAAGAATGTCTCCATACAGTAAGTCCTGTTTCAATCAGCCCAGATCCTTCAGAATCCTCAGTTCACTTTGTGCTGCTGATGTTACTGATGGTTTGTGTTTCTTCTGCAGATCAATGTGACCGACTCACAAGAAGAAAAAAAATGGGAAATTGTCATAGCGATGGGTTTGAACTGGACAATAGGGATGGGATGGAAGATACTGAAATAATTAGCAATATTTCTTTCAAGACACAACAAAATAGACTTTAATTGTTTATATTGTTAGTTAATATTTATTTACTTTAGCTTTAGCTTTATCTTTCATTCTGTCTGTCACCTTGTATTATTATTATTTAAATGATCTGAGTTCAATCATTTGACTGACATTGATCAGCTCAGGCTCTGCCCCTTCTCCTGCCTCTACAGGCTCTGCCCCCTTTCTCCTGCCTCTGCAGCCGGCTGACAGGGCCCAGACAGAGAAGAAGTTAGACTTTTACAAACTTATTGATGACATAGGCCAAAATATATCTGTGGATCTATTTTAAACTGTTTAAATGTGAAAAATAGTCACTGGTCAATTAATATTTAACTTTTACAATGTTTAGGACTAATTATCTCTGTCAATGTTAGTCCTTTCATTATGAAATAAAAACTGGGACGGAGTTTAGACTGTTTTCTGTCAGAATAAGTCTGCTACAAGTCTGTGTGTGGAGGAGACTTTTACTTTTTTTAGTTTACTACAGCTGCTTCAGAGATACAAAACATAACCATTCATAAAAGCCTTTGTATAAGGAAAATCTCACAAGATAGTTCTGTACGCGTGCGCACAATATTGTGAAGGTTCTCGCAAATCTCGTGGCACCAGAGTCCCATCCCACTGGACAAGATCTAGTTTATCAGTGTATTCATTCATTCATTCTCTACCGCTTGTTCTTGTTACGGGTCACAGATGAAGCCTATCCCAGTGACTTTGGGAATAGGGTCGGTGAAAAAACTGGACATCATGGGAATACTTGAATCTGATTGGTCGAAGCATCTGAACCGGACGTAGCCGAGAAGTCAATTGTTTCTAAAATACAGTCACAGAGAAAAGCATCTCGTGACAGATTGCGCAGATTTCGTCAATTTTTTTTTTGCTAAAATTGTCCGCAATAAGTCTGTCTTCTCCCACTGTTTGTTTTGGTTTGAATGTGCGCTTCCACCCTCATCAGACGGTGCGCTGTGATTGGTTAATCATGGGCGTCTCTAATCGTATGGGTGGCATCTCTGGATTTGAACGCCCACTACGTACCTTTAGCTTGACTTCTTTTACATTGTTTTATTTGTTTTGAAATTGCAGTTAAACACAGACAAAACTAAACTCATGAACACAAAACCCCCTTACAGATTTCAACAAAGCCAATGATTGCAAAATGAGATTATTACTGTTACAATTAAGCTAGTTCCGGCTGTAAACTGTTATAGCTTAAAATGGCAATAAGTAAATGTGGCGTTTTGGGTTTTCTATTGGCAAACTTTTGTGAGATACATTCATAAATATCAATCAAAATAAGTGGGCACAGACACACGATCTCCTTTACAAATGCACTCTAGACTAACAAAAAGATATTTAAGGTAGATAACGAGATTGTAATATCAATCAAAATTAGTAAAACTCTCGTGAACCTCATAAATACTCCAGTATCTAAACCTCAGTTCATTGCATTCACTTTTATTCAGTTAAAACATCTTCAAAAACTAACTCTGCGCTCCAGTCTGGTAATTACATTCTCCCATAATTGCGTTTGTCTTTGTTTGTGTTGACAGACGAATAACAGTTTTGTAATTCAAAGTCGGCTGAAGGACGGACGGAGTGTTTTTTTTTTTTTCGGCGGCGTCGCATGTTTTGGTCCCGGAGAAGAAGAAGCATCTGTTACAGGCGCGAGTCCGCCGAGGGTCGTAACTTTAGAATGATTTCATATCGAAGCGTCGAGCGTGATGAGGCTGATGCAACGCGCGGAAAACACCAACAGACTTTTCATTAAAACCGGAGAGAATGTTGAAGAGTTGAGGAAAAAAGAACAGATCTGTGAAAGGAAGCTGGGTTGTTTTATCTCAAATTATTGGCCAGGAGTGTGGATGACGTCGTAAGGAAGAATTAAATCAGTTTGATACACTGTATAAAATATATATAAGGCAGTTTAACTTAAAAATGTGAGCAGAGTTTCTGACTTTTATGTCGATTAAACTGATGTGTGTGAGTCGTCTGATCCTTTCTTTCTCTTTTTTGATTTCTTTCGCTCTCTCCCACCTCTTGCTCTTTTTTCGCTCTGTCTCTCTCCCTCTCTTTCCCTCTCCTATCTTTTCCTCTCTTTCTCTCCTGTATCCCTTTCTTTCTCTCTCTCTCTCTTCCTCTCAATCTCTTCCTCTCCTGTCTCTCTCCTTTTTTCTTTCTTTCTTCCTGTCTCTCGCTTGTCTCTCGCTCTTTATCTTCCCTGTGTCTCCCTTTCCCTCTTTCTCTCATGTCTATCTTTCTTATCTCTCTCTCCACCTTTCTCTCATTCCTCCTGCCCCCTCTCTCTCTCCTGCCTTTTCTTCGCTCTTTCTCCAATGTATCTCTTCCTCTTTCTCTCACTTCGCTCTCCTGTCTCTCTCTTGTCTTCTCTCTTTTTTACGTCTCGCTCTCTCCCTCTTTCTTTTTTCTTTCTTTCTCTCTCCTCCTCTCCTGTTTCTCTCTCTCTCTTCTGTATGTCTCTCCCTCTCTCTTTCTCCCTGACTCGCTCCCTCTATTTCACTGTCTCTCTTTCTTCTCTCCTCTCTTTCTCTCCTGTCTCTTTATTCTCTCTGTCGTCTCCCCTGTATCTCTCTCTCCCTCTTTCCTCCCTCCTGTCTCTCCCCCTCACTCTTTCTCTCCTGTCTTTTTATCTCTTTCTCCCCTCTCTCCCTCTCTTGTCTCTCTCTTTCTCCCTGTCTCTCCCTCACTTTCTCTCCCCTCTCCTCTCCATCTCTCTCTTGTCCCTCTCCTTCTCCTTCTGTTTCTCTTTTTCTCCCCTGTCTCTCTCCCGCTTTCTCTCTCTTTCCCCTGTATCTCTCTCTCCCCCTTTCCTGTTCTCTATTTCTCTCTCTCCCCCTCTCCTGTCTCTCTCTCTCCTGTTTCTCTCTTTCTCTCTCCTGTCTCTCTCTCTCCTTATCTTTTTCTTTCTTCTCCTGTCTCTCTCCCTCTTTCTTTCCTGTCTTTCTCTCCCCTCTTCTGCTTCTCTCTCTCTCCCTCTCCTCTCTCCCCCTCTCCTCTCTCTCTCTCTCTCTCTCTCCTGTCTCTCTCCTTATCTTTTTCTTTCTCTTTCTTTCCTGTCTCTCTCTCCCCCTCTCCTGTTTCTCTCTCTCTCTCTCTCTCTCTCTCTCTCTCTCTCTCTCTCTCTACTCTCTCTCTCTTTCTCTTTGTCGAGTTATATCATCATAAAGATTTAAATCAGTTTAACTTTTCGTTCTGTGCACACACTTCCTACTTTCATACTTCCTGCTCGGATCCAAACCTCCGTCTTTGTCCCGCTCGTTCCCTGGTTGTTCCCTGGTTGTTCCCCTGGTTGTTCCTGTGGTTGTTCCCCTGGTTGTTCCCCTGGTTGCGTCGGCGCTCCGCGGGGGTTCGGGGCATAAATCTGGCTGCGAGTGGCGCTGTGAGACGCGGTGACATCTGGCCGTTGTGGTGGAGGAGATAAAGGCCTAATGTGAACCATAAAACATCCCCCTGAGCCGTTTTACCCAGGGCATTATCAGCTACTGTTCTTTAATGACAATCAGATCTGCAGGATAATTAGGGGAGGGGATCGGGAGAGGGAGAGAGAGAGAGAGGAGAGAGAGAGAGAGATGAGATCGGGAGAGGGAGAGAGGAGAGAGAGAGAGAGAGGAGAGCGGAGAGGGAGGGGGGGAGGGGGGGGGGGGGGTGGAGGTAGAGGGAGAGAGCAGAGAGAGAGAGAGGAGAGCGGGAGAGGGGGGGGGGGGGGGGGGGAGAAAAGAGAGAGAAAAGGGGGGGCTTTAAAACGGGTCACCAATAAAATTTAAACCAAGCCAAGGTCCGGAGCTTGATGACGAAGTTTCTTTGAGACATTTTAAAGTAGATTTTTTAATGAAATAACAAAACATATTTATTTTCGCAATAACCCACATAATTCTATTTTATATTAAATCTATAAAGGAATTAAATGAAATATTCGGCTGTTCCTTTAAAATGTAATTGAGGGATAAATCTGACCTGTGCACAGACTCTATATATCAGATGACTATACAATCTATAGATCTGTGCTGTGGAGGAGAACAGTGTTTTACACTGATTGGATCTGATCACTCTGACTCTGTGTTAAAGTCATTTTAACTCTGTTCTGTCCCACGTCTGTCCCACTGTATCTCACTGGACAGATGATCACTGAATGAAGCCATGTGATTGGTTCCAACTTTACACAGGAGAAGAATCCCACAAACAGCGCTCTGTACCTTGTACACACACCACACACACACACAACCACATTCTCTAAATACAAGTATGAATCTACAGACGCAGAAACTGCACCACACTGACATGATCCGCATGTTTCTGTTTTCTGGTGCTGTACCAAACATATAAGTACGAATCACAGCAGCGATGTGCACGGAATCACATCTACATTCTGCAGCCTCTCTGTGAGTGTTTGTCCTGAGGGCTGAGTGGTCCAGTCCGATCGGGGCGGGGCTTGGGTCTGGATCCAGACCGGAGTCCACCTTTCAGTGACCTGGGCTTTATAACTAAACTTAAAGGGTCGACCTAGTTTAGGAGGAGAAGCGTCATTTCTCTTCAGCTGCTACACTTTTAAACTGTTTGTGGGATAATTATTATCTGTGATAACAAGGGTTCCATCACAGCTTCAAAATGTAATTTGTAAAATGTAAAAATAAAATAGCTAAATAATTTGCCAACTTGTTAACAAATACAACAGCTAAGGATTAGAAATGAATTACTTATAAGTATATTCTAGAGAGAAATAAAATCTAAATTATTCAAAAGCACTACATTTTTAAATTACATGATAATGTATGGGCCCAAAACCAAACACGCCTCTGCTGCTGACAGCTCCATTTAAGAAGACTTATCTGGGTTTTTTATCAACACTGATCACTCTTTTTGCTTCCAATATTATTGGGAAATGCAAGAATTTGGAATAATCTACAACCATGTCAATATTAACATTTCTGTGTGAATTATACGAGCAATAATGATCTAAACCCACAGAGTTCCTGTTCGTACGAAGGCCTCAGGAACAAAGACTAATTGTAATAAAGTGTGAATAATCCATAAACTCTAACTTTGTTCAAGCCTCTTTCGCCGACATTCACAACAAGTTCAATTATTTAGCCCCATTACAGTTTTAAACTCTCAAACCTCGGACAAACCTTCACCCGATGACCTCATTTGGTGCAATTCTCTTCAAAACTTCAATCCCCTCTTTCTCTTTCTCTCTCTTTCTCTCTGTGTCCACTCCTCCATTATCTGCACCTGCTGGGCCTTTTGTTCTGTGTTGCTTCAAAAACAAGTTTGGTGTGAATAATTTAACCCTCAAAATCATTGCGGGAGAAAGTGAAAAATGCATGTGGAGGAATAATGCATCGGATCACACCTCTGTTTGTTGTTTTGGTGGACTTTTTCGGGAGTTTGGGGGATCAAAGCCTGGAGTGTGCGCAGAGATAATGAACAGCGGTGCTAATGTGGCGCGCTGGAGCAGCTAATGGAAGAATACAGCCAAACATGAACTAGAGAGAGAGAGAGAGAGGTGTCTGGATAAAGAACACAATGACAATGGATATTAGCGAGGCAGGATAATGTATGTGTTTGATTCAAGCAGCAGAACAGCTCTCCAACTTTCACACAGACAAGGTATTATTATTATTCGGATACTTAGGCTATTAGTTTGATCTCAGGACTTTGAGTAAATTGTAATAAGTCCGGACGTCTTTTCTAGTCCTGTGTGAATTGTCCGTGTTTGTAAAAAAGTGGGTTCGGGTTTAGGGAAAAGTTTGGACCAAGCTCTTCAAAGTTTGTATGTTTGGGTTTTATCTTCATAAAAGAGAGAGAGACTACAAGTTTTAGGATGAATATGATCGTGTGGATGTGATTTTGATCAACAATCAATACAACATGGTAATCTGCTGTTCATGAGCTGCTACAGGAAGAAATTCACACGAAACAAACCAAAATCAGAAGAAATGCCTCTCATGAATAAATTATACAAGAATACACAGAGCCTATTGTTATATTTGAACGTGAATCTGTCAACATTCCAGAATAATGTTCATAGAAACAAGTAAATTACTGATAGGGCTTCAACCATTGGTCGACATAATCGACGACGTTGACTATAAAAAAGATTTGTTATTGTCGATGCGTCGCTTAATCCATTTTGATAAATAAACAACCACAGAGTCATTCGTTTCACCAGAGCAGATCTTTTTTTTTTGTCTCACGTACAAAATGAAATGCACTGTTTGGGACCGAGTCAAATCGCAATCACAGGATAAGCTCTTCTAGAAAACTTAGGGCAGCTTGGATCAGGCAGGAGGAGTCGACCTGACGCAGGAGGAGCATCAGTTTGTGTTGTTAAGATGTTTATGACTGTTTAAGAATGTCTCTTGCCTTTTTCTTTCTTTTTTTGTTTTAGGCAAAATGAATTATCCTCAAACCTATAAGTTGTGTCTTTGTTAACAGGGACAGAACATGCATTACATGAGGCTTATTGGGACTGACGTGGACGTCACTTGAGGCAAAAAAAACAAAAAAACTTGATGAGTAGTCGACTAATTGAAAAAATAATCCCTGACTATTTAACTACTAAAATAATCGTCAGTGACAGCCCTAATTACTGATATTGCAGATTTATTTAAAGCACAGAAAAACATTACATTTACGTTTTAAGGTAAAACTAATCAAATACAGCTTATGTCTTGAACTAAGTACATAATCTTTTAGTCTTTTCTTCATTGTTAAACAGCAACAATGCTCAAAAACTGCTTTTCAGATCGATGAAACAGGTCCATTGTCTTCCTTTTCAAAACTTCCTTGTGTGAAGCTCCACTTCCTCGTTATGACAAGCCCCACCTCTTCAACAGAGGTGCAGTGCACTTTCGGTCAAACATCATTTGATACTGTATATTTATTTATCTATATTTAACTACGAAAGTCCCACTCAAATCTGTTTTTCAGTGAAGTCTGTAGGAGGGATGTTTCCAGCTGAGACAGTTTTTGACAGACATTTAGTTTTTTTTTCTTATCCATTTAAAACTATAAAAAAGTGTTGGCATAAAACGTGATTCTAATTGAGCCTGTGAGTCATACACTGAGGACACTTCACAACATAAAGAGAAGGCTTAGGTTTATAACAAACTGGTTTAGAATTCAGTTTTATGTTCTCTACATCAGTGTTAAATGTGTTTTGGGTTTGCTACAGAATCATGATGTTACAGAAGCAACAAAGAAGTCAAAAACAGAAGCAAACTTCAAATATTCAATAAGCAAAAGGTACAAAAGTTCAACCCAAAAACAACCAATTAGAGCAGAGAATGCCAACAACCTGGACCAATCACGAGCGAGCGTTCAGGACACGTTGATTAAAAGCAGCTCTGTGCGTGAGGAGGAAATACAGAATAAAACTGGTCTTTATTGAAAAATCTGAGGATGAGAAACAGGAAATGGAAAGATAAAGAAAGAGCAGAAACACGTGAGGTAAACAGATGTTTGTAGGTCAAAATGTCACAAAGAGAAGGTTTGGTCTGAGGTCGGTTTAGTCCTGGTTTAGTCCTATTCTAGTCCTGCTTTAGTCCTGTTTTAGTCCTGCTTTAGTCCATGTTCTAGTCCTGATTTTGTCTCGATTTTGTCCAGGATCTAGTCTTGTTTTAGTCCTGGTTTAGTCCTGCTTTAGTCCATGTTCTAGTCCTGATTTAGTCCCGATTTTGTTCAGAATCTAGTCCTGTTTTAGTCCATGTTCTAGTCCTGGTTTAGTCCCGATTTTGTCCAGAATCTAGTCCTGTTTTAGTCCATGTTCTAGTCCTGGTTTAGTCCGATTTTGTCCAGATCTACTGTTTAGTCCTGCTTAGTTGTTAGTCCATGTTCTAGTCCTGGTTTAGTCCCGATTTTGTCCAGAATCTAGTCCTGTTTTAGTCCTGTTCTAGTCCTGGTTTAGTATGATTTTGTCCAGATCTAGTCCTGTTTTAGTCCTGGCTTAGTCTTGCTTTAGTCCATGTTCTAGTCCTGGTTTAGTATCAATTTTGTCCAGGATCTAGACCTGTTTTAGTCCTGCTTTAGTCCATGTTCTGTCCTGGTTTAGTATCGATTTTGTCCAGGATCTAGACCTGTTTTTAGTCCTGGCTTAGTCTGCTTTAGTCCATGTTCTGGTCCTGGTTTAGTATCGATTTTGTCCAGGATCTAGTCCTGTTTTAGACCTGCCTTACTCCTGCTTGAGATACATATGGGGCTAATTTCCTTTTCTCAAACAACATAAAAAGTCGTTTCAAAGGAGAGCCATACAGATACAGCAATCCACGCTATTGACACTGTATCAGCAAGACTAACGAATCAATAAATCAATACTTTGGCACAACCTGAGCCGACAGAGAAAACCTTGAGCTTTATGCGAGTCCTTGTTTCATGTGAACACAGAAATATGAACCTTAAACCACAGCAAACGTCTGTATTTCAATCCAAGCAGCAGATAAAACACAAACTCACATTAAACGAGACAAAAAGCAGGTCTTGAACTTACCTTGAGTCCCTCGCTGGTCGCGGCCGTCTTCTGATTGGCTGAAGAGGCGGCGGACACAGAGACGGTCTCGTGCGATTGGTGGAACTGGTAGAAGAGGCGGGACTGGATACAGCGCAGGGCTCGGACCATCCAGCCGTGCTGCCGTCGGATCTGCCTCTGGAGCTGCTCCCACTGGGCCGACACCATGTGCAGGATGTCTCTGAGCGCTGAACACACACCGCAGACACAGAGTTACAACCAGGGACGTCACAAAAGTCCTGTTCACACTAGGGATGTTCATGGTTAACCGATTAACCGGTTAACTGTGACTAATGCCTTGTTCGAGTGAGACGTCTTTCACCGGTTAACTGACAAATATTCAATTGCTCCAGCAGATGGCGCCAACTGCCCCTGAACAGCTCTGGCGTTTGTCAGAGAAGGAAAAAAGATCGCTAAAACTACAAAAACACTGTTTATCTCAGAAGGACGGAGCAAACTTGCATGACACTGCAGTGTTTATGAACAAATATCAACCATGCATGGATTAATTAACTTGGATTTTATGTTGGTGAAGAAAACAGACTGGGCTAGCCTGGGAAACTATCGATGTTTTTACTTGTTCAAGACAAGCTAAGGTAAGCAGCTAACGTTAGCATCAACTTTAAAACATGACTCCTTATTTGAGAGTAGTTTTATATAATACATAGTGCAAACGTGCATTAAAACAGTGTTTATAGAGGCTTCTATTCAGCCGTGTTGTCGCTGACTCGCTGATCTAAATTCTCTCTCGTAGCTGCTGTGTCTAATTATAACACGTCCAGTGAAAATAACAGCAATAAAAAAGTACCGCGTTAACATGTTCGGTTAATCGATTATTGACCGTGAAAAGCTCCAACTAACGGTTAAAGGAATTTTTGAAAACGTGCATCCCTAGTTCACACGGCATCATATTTACTTCGGGACGTCTGTAAACTTTAATTACCCCACCAAGTTCTGAGTTTTTTAACAGGGGATATTGGATGTCTGTAATTTTCTTCTTTTTACAGACTTTCAGGAAACGGCGATAGATGATTTATGACAACAACCATTTACTTAATTCATGAAATGAGCGTCTGACCGGAGCTGCGGCAATGTAATATAGCTTTCGTCATGTTGTTGAGTTCGTCGATCAGATTCACATCCACAACATCAGATTTCTTATGAAACAGCCGAAGACTTTCTCTTTCAATCCATTTACGCTGATAAAGTCCAAACTTCCAAACATTGCCACTGTTATGTCCAAACTTTTTGTTTGTTTGTTGTTGTACTTCCATGTCATTGATTTATTATTTGTAGTTTGATTTATCTTTAGTTTTTTAATCGTACAAAAACGACAATTCCATCTGAAAATGATCCATGAAGAATAGTAAAAAAATGTTTGTTCAAATGTGAAGTTAAAATAAGCCGCAGAGTCATTATTAATTAATTTATAAACCGCTCACGGATTGAAAACACAGACATACACATTCACACGGCTTTAGAATCACATGAGGACAAAAGAGTTTGGAGAATTACAGGTAAAGGTAAAATTCGGGGGAAACTTTACAGATATTTTTACAGACATGGACGATTCAAACGGAAGTAGAAACCCAAACAACAACGTCCATAATTATTACAATTTACATGAGGTCTCAAAGTAAATATTAGGCCGTGCGAATAGAACAAATGTCACATTTTAGGATTATGATTACTGAGAGATAAAATATCACGACTTAGCGAGTATTGACGATTATGATGATTAGTTTTGTACATTGCCTCTACAGTTTTGAAAGAATTTCACTAGCAAGGACCACAACCTCAGCGTATGATGCACTGAGACACAAACAGAAGTGAGTTGGCGGGCTAAGGAGGCTTATGAGGTGTAGCCACCGGAAAAGGCGGGGAGGAGGTGTGGTCCTGCTCCCGAACTTAAGATAATAGCTTATCTTCATTTGACTTTTTGATGAGGGATTTCTTTTAGAATTCATCACTAATTCCTGTCATTTTCATCAAGGCCTGGGGTCAATATAAATGTTTTATTAATACCGATATCTATATTTGCATCTTTAAGCAAAACTAGCTAACGTTATGAGCGTGTTAAATGTCTTGCGGGGTATTTTTCTTTTTGTGAAAATCTTACCTTACCATTTCTGAGCATCAACGCGACAGTAGCTCTTCTGAGAAACACTGGTGAATATATTTATTTTTAAAATTGGGCACGTAAACAGTTTTTAATGTAATTGCACTGCCTTAGTTATTTCAATAATGAATAAACAAAAATAAGCAAACAAATTAAATTATTCGTGTTTTAGGTATTTAATTGTCTTTGTCAATCTTCTGTAAAAATGCAACTAAACTTTTAGCTTAATTAGTTTATTTAATTTTCTGACATTGGCCAAAAACGATATTGTTGAAACTCAAAAATATCCTAACCCAGGCCTGGTTTGGATCTGAACACGTGCGCTTTGCGGAGGACAGTTGCTCCAGAACGCAGCGCAAAACCACCAGTGTTCTCTTTATCTCAAGATAAGACGCAACTGTTTTGCAAGTGAATGAATGAATGAATGAAAGAAAGAATGATTCATTCATATAGTACAGAGAGGTCCCCAACCACCGGTCCGCGGCCATCTGCTACCGGGCCCCAAAGGATCTTTTAAAATATTTTAAAGTATTTTATTTATTCTACTTCCTTGTGCTTTACTATGAAAATATAACCAAATAAACAACAAATTCAAGCAAAAAAGAGCTAAAAATATGCACAATAATTGACGTTGTTATTATTGCCGCTACCCAACCTCTACCGGTCCCTGGAAAAGAAAATGTAACTGTACCGGTCCTTACAAGAAAAAAGGTTGGAGACCGCTGATATAGTACATTTACACAGACCGATGTCTTCCAAAGTGTTTCACACAGTAAGCCCCCGCCTCACTCAGTGATGGCAGCCGCCCTGGAGCAGCTCAGCAGAGGAGATTCTCCTAAACATCTGGCGCCTCAACCTCCGACCATCACCAAGTGTTCCCTAACATGCATGTTATTGGGTTGGTGGGGAAACCGGAGGAAATCACCCCAGACAACTCCACACAGAAAGGCCCGAGCCGAGCAGGAATCGAAGCTGTGACCTTTCTGCTGTGAGGCCAGAGCGCTATGCCACTGTCCCGCCAAGTGGCCAACTATCTGGCAAATAGAAAAGGGACGCTGGCGTGTTTGATATGCAGAGGGAGGAGAAAGAGAGACAGGAGGCTTGTGTATGTGTAAGTAAAAGAGGAGGGAGAAATAGAGAAAGGGAAGACTACGGAAAAGAGAGAAAGAAAGAGCATGTATGTGTGCATGCAGCAAAGAAAAGGCGCACTTTATGTTACACGCACAGAAAAGAGACAGAGGTTCCAGAGACTCACTGTATACATGTAAACACGCGGGACACATCCAGTAATGTGCTTTTTTCTGTCATTAAAATGCTACAGTTTAGTGAGTGGGTCCAGTTTGAGTCCGGACAGTACGTGCTTGGGCTCGGACCAGGTTGGGGCTGGATCTTTTGGGCCAGATCTAAACTCTTATACTGATATATTGCCCATCCATATTTTTATTTATTTGATTTTGCTGCTTTTATTCCAATTGTACTTTGCAAAGAGACCAATCCGAGTCATAAATAGAAACGAGTAACCCCTTTAACATGCGCTGTAATTCGAAAAAGGGAAAAAAATGAAGAGAGGGAGGCAGAAGAGACATCTCCACACTCAAATCTGACTGTGTGACATGGTTATCGACTAAAAGAATCCTCACTAAACATCTTCATCCTGCCCGGCTCGGTGCAGATGTGGCTCACGCTTCATTATAAACTGATTTGAGCTGGAGCTGCGTTTGGAGCTGGAGCTGCTGTGTTCTGGGCTCTGAGCGTCGTCTGAAGGTCAAACTAATCCTCACATTAAAAATGAATGCTTGTGTCTGTGTCTGTCTCCTCCTGCAGCTCTCACTTCTCACATTTTACTTTATTAGAAGAAGAGCTGCTGCTGCTGCTGCACAAAGGGGCCGGTCACATATGAAAGAGACCATTTTCTGTTGCTCTGTTCAAAACTGAGATCATTCACTTGATGCTGACCCAACTGGACTGTATGTTTGTTCAGATTTTAAACTACAAAGACATAAATGTACCTGAGTGATGTGAGGAGATGCAGCTGAGCAGAGACGTCCTTCCTCCATGATGTCGTCTTTGAGAGAACTCCGACTGTCCACGTTCAACTTGAAACTCTGTAAACACGAAAAACAAAAAAAGACTGGTAAAAGAAAGGATGAACAGCTATTTAAACACGGTCTCAAACTCAAATGGAGCTGGGGCCGAAATAATCTAAGTCAGAGTTGGTCAAGGGCCACATTTTTTATTATTATTCCAATATATATCCACATCCATTGTTTTATATTTTATTAGTGCTGTGGTCCTTTAATTGTTTAGTCAATTAACCGATGAGTCAACCAAAATGTTTATTTGTCGACAAATTTATTATTTAGATTATAAGAATGTATGTGGAATATCAATAAAAAGAAGTGTATTAGCTGAAGATTTGGTTCTGAATCATTGGTCTAACAGGGTTCCCACGCGTCCTGGAAAACCTGGAAAATCTGGAAAATGATTAGCCCATTTTCCAGTCATGAAAACACATGGAAAATGAGACAAACAGCCTAATGTTATGGAAAATATATTGTTGTCTGGATGATTATAGACATTATAGTGCGCAAACAAATGAACCAGATTTTTGAATGTGCACAGCAACTCTATGTGTACAATAGTTGAAATAATCTAAAAAAAAAAAGATCTGCAAACCAAGATTACAAGAAATTGCATCCAAAATCTCAAAAGGGAGAGTCCCCAGACCTGCCCCCAAACCAAAATATGTTCCCATATATTAAACAGGATTTCTCATTTATCTGTTTTTCAATTGGCTGTTTATGTTTTAAATGGAAACATATATTTAATTACACTGTTGTTGCAGATGGAAATATTAATATATTGCAAACAATGAAGACTTTAGGAAGTGTTTTGTTGCTAAGTTGTCAAGTTGAACAACGCTTATGTCACTTTGTAACTCACATATGGAAACAATGAAGTTAAAAAGGTCAAAATAGATTAATGCGATTAAAAAAATTTACTCGATTAATATGTCTGTAATTAATTAATCTATTAATGTAATGACACCCAAACAATAGACTCAGTAGTAGGTTGGTTTTAGTTCAACAGCTTGAGATAAAAACAACAACAACAAACAACAACATGATTTTACTCATCTTCAGCCACTTGAAACCTGTAAAATGCATCAGAATGTGCCAAAATTGACTTTTTTTCTCAGGGGGAGGACGCCCAGACCCCCCACTCATGTTTTTCACCACTGCCAAAAAACTGTAACTGTGATGCTTTGATTCACTCAAAAAAAGAGACTGCTTTGCAAATCTGTCTCACTCCAAGTCCAGATTTTGAGAGATCTGGCCAAACTACTGTGTTATACTTTGATTGTCATAATTCTGGACGATTGGGCTGCCACAAACTGGCCAAACAGGCTAAATATTGATAATTTAGATGTCGTGATTACATCAATCTTCAGTGGCGAATGTCCTGGATATGTTCTGGAATATATTTTTGGTCTATGAGTGGGAACCCTGTCTAATCAGATGGATTAAAAAGATTATTTTTTTACCTTTACTAACCCTAACCCATTGGCCACGCCCCCTTTTAGTCAATGGGACCCGTCTTTAGTGGACCAAGAATGTCTTTGGTCGATTACAGCCCTATATTTTGAGTCACCAGGGTCCAAGTATTCTGCCCTGGAAAATTTGGAACAAACCAAGTAATTTGGTGTAGTGGATTTTAGTTTCTTTGCAGTTTGGTTTATTAAAATTTGAAGCTGATGTCAAGTTCAGATGTTTTTTTGTCTACTGATTTTATTATTGACTTGACCCATTCACATTTTTATAATACAACAAAAACATCTCTGATACAACACTATTTTAGAATCCAACTGTTCAGGCCAAACATTGTAAATAAAAACGTGTTCTTAATGTTTAAAACAAAGGTTAAATAAATAAAAACAGCTCATTGATTGATCGTGTGACGCTGATGTAAGTGATGGAATTTAAAGTGTTTTTCTTTGCACAAACACGACGGAGATAAAAGAGGATGAAGGTGTAAAGAGGCAGGATTAGGAGACATTTGGAGACCAGAGACAGAGCGCTGGAGTCTAATGGTGTGTTCGAAAAGTCCCCCAGGCCTAATAAATACATGTATGATAAAAGGACCTCAATAAAACATGGAGGAGAGAGAGAGAGGAGGAGGGAGGGAGAGAGGGAGGGAGAGAGAGAGGGGGGAGAGAGGTGTGGAGGAGCCTGAGGGTAGATCTGTGTGACCTGAGAGAGAGAGAGAGGGAAGAGAGAGGAGTAGACGGACAGAGAGGGAGTGAGAGGAGGGAGAGAAAGGTACAGGAGCGAGGGAGGGAGAGGGGGAGATGAGAAAAAGGTAGAGAGAGCGGGGGTGAGAGGGTGAGGAGCAGCCTGAGGCCACTTCTGCCTCTGTGACCTGCTCCAGCTCTGACAGAGACACATGTGTGTTTAGAGAGAGGATGAGAAAGAGAGAGAGAGAGAGAGAGAGAGAGAGAGAGAGGGAAACAGAGAGAGGAGAGAGAGGGGAGAAGAAGAAGAGAGACAAATGAGAGGGAGGGGGATAGAGAGAGAAAGGAGAGAGAAAGAGAGAGCGAGAAAGGAGAGAGAGAAGAGGGAGAGAGAGAGAGAGGAGAGGGAGAGAGACAGAGAGAGGACAGAGAGGGGAGAAGAAGAGAGAGAGAGAGGAGGGAAGAAGAGAGAGAGAGAGGGAGAACAAAGAGAGGAGAGAGAGAGAAGGAGAGGGAGAGATGAGAGGGAGAGATAGAGTGAGAAAGGGGAGGGAGAGAAAGAGAGAGAGAGAGCAGGGGGAGAAGGAGAGGAAGAATGGAGAGAGAGAAATTGGTGAAAGGGAGGGCGGGAGAAAGAAAGAGAGAGAGAGAGAGAGAGGAGAGGGAGGAGAACAGAGAGAGAAAGAGACAGAGAGGAGGGGGGTGAGGGGAGAAGAGAGAGATGGATGAGAGGGAGGGAGAGAGAGAAGGAGAGGAGGAGAAAGGAGGGTAGAGCTGGATCTCTTTGACCCGCTGCTGGACAAAGAACGAGAGAGGGAAAGAGGAGGTGGAGGAGCCTGAGAGTGGAGAGGAGATCTATGTGAGCTGGAGGGGAGAGAGAGAGAGAAGGGTACAGGAGGAGAGATGGTAGTGTGGAGAGAGTAGAGAGAGGGGGGAGAGAAGGTGAGGAGCAGCCCGAGGCCACTTCTGCCTCTGTGACCTGCTCCAGCTCTGACAGAGACACACACCTGTTTAGAGAGAAGAGAGAGAGAGAGAGAGGCGAGAGAGAGAGAGAGAGAGAGGAGAGAGAGAGAGAGAGGAAGAGAGAGAGAGAGAGGGTGAGGCTGTGCAACTAAAAATTTATTCAGTCTAACATGTTGTTTTTAGGGAAATAGCAAAAAAAAATCTCCTTCTACTGGAAAAGGGTTACATAAGATTATAGAGAAAAAATAAATAAATATATTAGACTTAGAACATAGCCTGGAGGATCCAAACTGACTTCTACTGCTACTAAGATTATCAGAGTCTGAATGACCTGATGCAGACCTGATACTTTGGCACTTAAAGACTTCATATTTTCGATGGAAACAGGCAGGTGAGGATCTTTTACCAGAGATGGATGCCTTTTATTGGCCAATGTTGAAAAATAAAAAAAAATAGACGACTTTTGAAGAGAATATTTTTAGGCAAGGTCTCCTCAGAGTCTCCTCAGTCCTCAGTGATCTTTTTGAACAACTAAAGACTATACATGTTATGCTCCAGTACAAACCTCAGATGCTAATGTTGAGGTCTTCTTCTAATCTATTGTACATAATCATTTCAGAACTGAACAGTGATTTTGAGAGTCTTCATGTTGTATGTGTAAAAATGTTCAGGGAGTTCTCAAGGCAGAAAGTAGAAAAAATAAAAACATACATCATTTGTCAGAGTGAAAAACGACTAAAACCTCACTTTTCCTTCTGCGTGTCGACCTGAGCAGTCGAGTGTGTAACTGTGGAGCTATTGAGAAGATCGAGTTCAGAGAGAGAGAGAGAGAGGAGAGGGAGGGAGAGAGAGAGAGGAGAGGGAGAGAGAGAGAGGAGAGAGAGAGAGAGAGAGAGAAGAGAAGAGAGAGGAGAGGGAGAGAGAGGAGGGGGAGAAGAGAGAAGAGGAGAAGGAGAGAGAGAGAGAGGAAGGGAGAAGGAGAGGGAGAGGAGAGAGGAGGAGGAGAGAGAGGGAGAGGAGGAGAGAGAGAGGAGAGGGAGAGAGAGGAGAGAGAGAGGAAGGAGAGAGAGGAGAGGGAGAGAGAGAGAGAGAGAGGGGAGGAGAGGGAAGGGAGAGAGAGAGGAGAGAGAGGAGAGGGAGAGGAAGGAGAAGGGAGAGAGAAGAGAGAGAGAGAGAGAAGAGAGAGAAGAGAGAGAGAGAGGGAGAGAGAGGGAGAGAGGAGGAAGAGGAGAGAGGAGAGAGAGAAGAGAGAGGAGAGAGAGAGGAGAGGGAGAGGAGAGAGAGAGGAGGAGGAGAGAGGGAGGAGAGGAGAGAGAGAGGAAGGGGAGGAAAAGAGAGAGAATGAAGAGAGAGAGAGAGGAGAGAAGAGGGAGAGAGAGAGAGGAGAGGAGAGAGAGAAAGAGGAGAGAGGAGAGAGGAGAGGAGAGGAGAGAGAGAGGAGAGAGAAGAGGAGAGAGAGAGGGGAGAAGAAGAGAGAAGAGAGAGAGAAGGAGAGAGAGAGGAGGAGAGAGAGAGAGAGAAGAGAGAGAGAGAAGAAAGTGAGAAAGAAAGAGAAATAAAGAGAAAGGGGAAGAGGAAGAGAGAGAGAGAGAGACAAAAAAGAAGAGAGAGAGAGAAAAAGGAGAGAAGAGAGAGAGAGGAAGGAGGAGAGAGAGATGTCCAGAGCGACCAATAGAACTCTGACTGTGTCGAGACAAGACGAGGTCACACAAAACACCACTTACAATAAGATGGAGGGAGGAAGAGGAAGAGAGAGAGAGACGAGAGAAAGAGAGAGAGAGAGAGAGAGAGAGAGAGAGAGAGGGAGAGAAATGGTAAGAATAGAGAAGGAGAGAAAACCCTGATGAGAGAACGCCTGGCTGTGAGCGAATCGTGTGAAGTTTTAAACACAAACACAAGACTTCCTTCTAAAATACAAGAGCGTATTGTAATTCCATTGTAATTCCACAAATGTAGTTTTATTGACTCTTCGGTGACAGTTTCCACAGACGCAGACGCAAACACAGACACAGACGCCGAGTTTGGAAATAATAAATCCACACAAAGTGAAAACACAACAAAGGAAACACAATTAGGAAAGAAAATTAAACCTAGAATCAATTATGCTCAAGGTTTTCAATCCAGAGTTTTATCAAAGAGAAACGAGCCTCAGATCAACATGACAAGTCTCTCTCCATCTGTCCTTCGTCTCTCTCTCTCCCTTGTTCCCTCCATCTCCTTCCTCACTCTTTTCTCCTCCTCCCTTTTCTCCATTCTCTCCCCCCATTTTCCCTCATTCCTACCTGTTCTACATTCATCCTCCCCCTCCTCCCCCTTTCTCTCCCTGTACTGCATACTCTTTCCTTCCCTCTCTCCCTTTTCTCCCCCCTCTCTCACCTCTTTCTCTCTTTTCCTTTGCTCCCTCCTTCTCTCCTCCCTCTCTCTTCCTCTCACTCTCCCTATATACACTCTCTCCTTCCTTCTCACCTCTTTCTCCCTCCTCTATCTCTCTTCCTCCCTCCCTTTCCCCCCTCTCTCTCCTTCCATCTTCCCTCTTTCTCCCTCCCATCTCTCTCTCCTCTCCCTCCTCCTCCCTCTTTCTCCCTCTCTTTTCCTCCCTCCCTGTTTTACATACACTCTCTCTTACTCTCCCTTCCTCTCTCTGCCTCTCTTTCCCTCCTTCCCCTCTCACTCTTTCTGTCTCCCTCCTCTCTCTCTCTCCCTCTCCCCCTCTTTCCCTCCCTCCCTGTTCTACATATGCTCTCTCTTTCCTTCTCCCCTCTCTTCCCTCCTCCCTCTCTCTTTCCTCCCTCCCCTCTCCTCTCTTTCCCTTCCTTCCTGTTCTACATACGCTCTCTCCCTCCACCCCCTCTCTCTCCCTCCCTGTTCTACATACCCCTCCCCTCTCTCTCCCTCCCTCTTTCCTCCCTGTTCTACATACGCTCTCCCCCCCTCTCTCCCTCCCTCTCTTTCTCCCTGTTCTACATACGCTCTCTCCCTCCTTCCCTCTCCCTCCTCCCTCTTCTCTCTCTCTTTCTCTCCCCTCTCCCTTCCTGTTCTACATACTCTCTCCCTCCTCCCTCTCTCTCCCTCTTTCCTCCCTGTTCTACATACACTCTCTCCCTCCTCCCTCTCTCTCTCCTCCTCCTCTTTCTCCCTCCCTGTTCTAACATACGCTCTCTCCTCTCTCCTTTTCCCTCCTCTCCCCTCTCTCCGTCCCTCTCTCCTGTTCTACATACGCTCTCTCCCTCTCTCCTTTTCCCTCCTCTCCCCCCTCTCTCCGTCCTCTCTCCCTGTTCTACATACGCTCTCTCTTCTCTCTCCCTCCTCCTCTTTCTCCCTGTTCTACATACACTCTCTCCTCCCTCTTCTCTCTCTCTCTTTCCCTCCCTCCCTGTTCTACATACGCTCTCTCTCTTTCTCTCCCCCTCTCCTCCTATTCTACATACGCTCTCCTCCCTCTCTCCTCTCCTCCCTCTCTCCCTCTCTCTCCCCTCTTTTCTCCCTGTTTCTACGCTCTCCCCCCTCTCTCTCCTCCCTCCCTGTTCTACATACGCTCTCTCTCCTCTCTCTCCCTCTGTCCTCCCTGTTCTACATACGCTCTCTCCCTCCCTCTCTCCCTCTTCCTCCCTGTTCTACATACGCTCTCTCCCTCCTCCCCCCTCTCTCTCTCTCCCTCCCTCCCTCTCCCCCTCTCTCTCTCCCTCCCTGTTCTACATACGCTCTCTCCCTCTCCCCCCCCCCTCTCTCTCCCTCCCTGTTCTACATACACTCTCTCTCTCCCTCCTCCCTCCCCCCTCTCTCTCCCTGTTCTACATACGCTCTCTCCCTCCCCCCCTCTCTCTCTCCCTCCCTGTTCTACATACACTCCTCTCCCTCCCCCTCTCCTCCCCCTCTCCCTCCCTCCCTCCCTCCCTGTTCTACATACACTCTCTCCCTCTCTCCCCCCCCCCCCTCTCTCTCCCTCCCTGTTCTACATCACTCTCTCCTCTCCCCTCTCCCTCTTTCCTCCCTGTTCTACATACCTCTCTCCTCCTCCCCCTCTCCCTCCCTCCCTCCCTGTTCTACATACGCTCCTATTATCGCCGCGGTGATTGATGCTCGTCTTCCTTCTCTCTCTTATCGATCTGCTCCGTCCATATTTTACGGCGGCGGAAAAGGCTTTTGAAATACAGCCGTTCGCCTGGGTATCGGCGGCTGATCTCTCCCTCTAATTCTCCTCCCGTGTTTTTGATAGATGCATTTTATGTTTATTAGCCGCGACTCTGCTCTGAAGCTTATCTGGCCCTGTAAAAATTACTCAATCACGCCGAGATTTCTGGTAATTTATGAAGTCGGCAAAGCGGTAATCATTTCGGAAAAGGCGAGCGCGGCGCCGTATTTGGATAATGTTGATGAATGATGCGTTTGTGGGCCTCGTAAAAAAGCGATACGGACAACATAATGCAGTTCTCAAAGTGATTTTTATTGGTTATCTGCGAATGTAAGAGACGCGCGGACAAGCAACAGGACGCATTTATTAAACGGCGAGGAGGGAGGGGAAGAAGAGGCTTTATAAATGTTTGTTTAGACGTCTTTCTCTCTTCGGATGTGATTCCTCGGCTAATCTGACCGTGTTCTCTGCATCTTCTGCTTCAAATCAGCTCAGGTAAAATGGTCCGTCGCTAAAGATAGATCTCTCCTCACTCAAAAAACATTTATGGTTGCCAGCACTGATGGTCTCTCCGCAGATTAGTGTTGGATTTGATAGTTTGAGATTTTATGAAGGTCTGACACAAAATCAGATTTTTTTTTTTGTTTGATTGTTTACAAAGTTCCATTTGTTTAGTCAAAGATTACTTAAATGATTAAAAACTTCTCGTCAAACTTCCCAAAACATGTAGTCATAAGGTATTTTAACTTGATTTACAACTATTTTTTATATTTAAAACACAGTAGCTAATGGTGGAGGAAGAAGCAATAGTTTGACACACAGGCCTATTGAAATAAAAGATTGTACCAAGAACATTGTAAAGCTTTTGTTCAGACAGCCAGTGTTTCTGCTACATGTAATTGATCATGGCCACGGCTAAATAAAAGCCGCTACACTTTCAGAATTACTTTTTTTACATTGTAAAGTTAATAGATATATGGAAGCAAATTTTCTTTTGTCATCTGTTGTAGACGCACCGACGGCTGTAAAAGCAGGAAAAGTGCAAGTTCTGAACCGGTTTTCATGGGGAAAGTTGTAGAGAGCGTGGGCCAGGACTAGCTGCTCATAGCCCAGACAGAGGCGCTGTGGGCCGGTAAGAAGTGAGCACACGACCGCTCGTGTTTGCCAGACTTTAAAGTGACGGCCCCGGCGCCTCTGCCCACAAGCCTGGATCTGTGCGCGGGGCTTTTGTAGTCTTTCCTTGTGAGACCTCCGTAGGTCACGGAGCTTCGATTAGTACGCTCGCTGCACGGCAGTGTGCAACCCCTCGACCACGAACAACTAGAGACAACAAACATCTGTATTTACTTGTGATTACTCAAAATTAGGGTTTGTGAGTAAAACCTGGAATTTCTAAATTGTCACATAGACACTTTCCAACAACAAAAATCTTAATTTTTAAATGTGTGGCTTACATTTGCAAGAATAGGCGGAGCTTATAGTTCGGCGTTTTGAACAGGAAGTCAATATACTAAGCTGTTTTAACTCATTTCTGTGTTTTGCAACTAACAACATTTAATTATTGATGTACTTATGCCATAGTCTCTTCCTAAAGATACTGAAAAATCACAGTAGGTCTCCTTTAAGAGAACCACAGACTAATGTTCCCTAAAAGTTTTTCTGTTTGCTGGTTATATGTGACTATCACAGATTTAAAAGTGGGACATCTTATTTTTATGAAAGTAGACATTTAAATTTGTTCGGCCACTTATGCTTCAGTGCATGCAATTACAGATACATTTTGGTTGAAATAACTAAAAAAGGTTAGATACCTCACTTTTAGCAATGTCAAAATGAACTTCTCCTTTAAAATGCAAATACTGGAGACCACCTATCACATATCGTATCGTCTCCAAAAATAAATAAATGCTGCGTGTCGTGTCCAGAGCAGGACTAGAGCCGGAGTTGTTGTGGTTGTTGTTGTTGTGTGTAAATTCTTCCCCGGGGACTCCGCTGAGAGGCTGTGAGAGCGGAGACGGACCCAGTCAAAGTGTTTATCGATCGGGGGCCGTGATGTGAGAGACGCCGGGCCTTTGAATCCCATTACCCACGGCTAACGCTGACAACATGCTAACGCGCTAACGGTGACAACAACGGAGAGGGACCCACACCGAGACGCAGCATTAGCATTTACACAGAAATCAAGTCGTTGCTCTGGTAAAAAACGGCCCGGTGCTTTTTGTGGCTAATAGATTGTGTTCTCAGACTGCGCTATAGGTAATTGTCCAGAATCGATCGCCGTGCAGACATTTTTATACGCTTAATATTAGTCCCGAGGTTACGGCTGCCGATAAACAGGACGCCTATGAGGAGAATTTATGGATTTTGTGAAAAATTCTGCAATTGTACTTCGATGTCTCAGTGTGGGCTCTTTGCCAAAGCAGAACAGAGCTGTGAACAGTCTCATTTATAAAGCTTACGTAAGTACAAAAGTATTATGAATGTGGCTTTTTATGTTACTATAATTAGTCCACTTTATACGGTAAATGTAATGTTTGGTACGACACTTTTTTTGATGCAAATGTTCTAAAAAAAAAGTCAAAACACTCCAGGTAAAGGAGACTTGCTTGAGCTAAACTTTTCAGTCTTTGTATAAATATTGTTTGTATAAAATGCAGTAATTTTTGTTTGAATTAGTAGTAATAAGGTTCTAAAACAGAGTTCCTGCATTTTCAGGGAACGTTCTGCAGTGTTTACTATTAATAAAGAAAACTATAGTGATCCTGCTTGGTTTAAAATTGCCTTTCGTAGTCTAAAAACAAGATGAACAATAAACTGGTGGTGATAAGTTTATGGATACTCATCGAATAAACATTTGTAAGTATTTATATTTAATCTGTAAGCAAGATTTTTGAGGCAATAAGGACTTGATAATCAAAATTTTATGAAATAATATATTGAACACCACCTCGATAATTGCTTATAATTCTGGGGAAAACACTGGTTTCGGAAAGTTATGTAAAGGTTATATGAAGGAGAACGCTGACGGAAACCAAAAAAACTGCATTATCACCATAAAACTACCATTTCAACCTTCAGAGAACAAAACTAACTTTATCCTTGAAGTTACGTTTGTCTGCAAACCTAAAAATAACCTTCCTATAGAAACAATCTGGGACCATAAATTGTTGTTAAAGATTGGTATTTTTGGAGCATTTAAAGGGTGTGTCTGCTCTCTGCTGCCTTCAAGTGAAACTTACTCTTGTAAACTTCTGTGCTGGATGTGACGATATACAATATTATCAATATCGCGATAATTAAAGGCCGCAATTAAATAATCATGGCGTTTTTTTTCATAATCGTGAGAATCGTAATCGCAATTAATTGCAATTATGCAGCAGGCGCGCGGCTGTGGCTTCATAAGAGCATCTAAAACCTGATGCTGTGAACTAAAAAGTAAAGCTGTGTTATGGTTAAAAAAGAAAAGTCATGTGTTAAGTCTTATGACTCTGAACAAAGTAGATTTTTGCTCAACATTGTAAACATTTGTTCACTTTGAATCATTATTGATTTTTGAAGTAGTTGTTCAAACCATACATATTGTGCACTAATAAATATTCAGTGATTTTAAATCTGTGCACTTTTACGTTTAGTAAATTATTGTGATAATATCGTTAATCGCGATTATTTTGGTCACAATAATCGTGAGTGCAAATTTTAATATCGTCCATGTCTAGCACTGACCCATGACATTCTCCTGAGAAACACTGGCTCTTTGATTTTTAGATATAACAGTGTATATGTCTTTAGTGTTTGCTTACACTCATTTCAAAACAAAGGCTTAAAAATAAATGCAAGTTTAAAGCACAAAATTATTGTTTAGTCCTGGTCCTGGTCTGGTCCTGGCTCCTCTCATTATAATGTTTAGTCCTTGTCCTGGTCTGGTCCTGGCTCCTCTCATTTCAATGTTTAGTCCTGGTCCTGGTCTGGTTCTCTTCTATCTCTCTCACATTTGACTAAAGCTCTATAATGTTTAGTCCTGGTCTGGTCCTGGTCCTGGTCTGGTTCTCTTCTTTCTCTCACACATTGACTAAAGCTGTATAATGTTTAGTCCTGTTCCTGGTCTGGTCTGGCTCCTCTCATTTGAATGTTTAGTCCTGGTCCTGGTCTGGTCTGGCTCCTCTCATTTGAATGTTTAGTCCTGGTCCTGGTCTGGTTCTTCCTCTCTCACATTTGACTAAAGCTCTATATTTAAGTCCTGGTCCTGGTCTGGTCTGGTCCTCTCATTATAATGTTTAGTCCTGGTCCTGGTCTGTCCTGGCTCCTCTCAGTATAATGTTAGTCCTGGTCCTACTGGTCCTGGCTCCTCTCAGTATAATGTTTAGTCCTGATCCTGGTCTGGTCCTGGCTCCTCTCATTATAATGTTTAGTCCTGGTCTGGTCTGGTCTGGCTCCTCTCAGTATAATGTTTAGTCCTGGTCCTGGTCTGGTCCTGGCTATCTCATTTAATGTTTAGTCCTGGTCCTGGTCTGGTCCTTTCTTGGTCCTGGTCCCTGGTCTGGTTCTCTTCTTTCTCTCACACATTTGACTAAAGCTGTATAATGTTTAGTCCTGTCCTGGTTTGGTTCTGCTCCTCTCAGTATAATGTTTAGTCCTGGTCCTGGTCTGGTCTGGCTCCTCTCATTTGAATGTTTAGTCTGGTCCTGGTCTGGTTCTTCCTCTCTCACATTTGACTAAAGCTCTATAATGTTTAGTCCTGGTCTGGTCCTGGTCCTGGTCTGGTTCTTCCTCTCTCACATTTGACTAAAGCTCTATAATGTTTAGTCCTGGTCCTGGTCTGGTCCTGGCTCCTCTCAGTATAATGTTTAGTCCTGGTCCTGGTCTGGTCCTGGTCCTCTCAGTATAATGTTTAGTCCTGGTCCTGGTCTGGTCCTGGCTCCTCTCATTTGAATGTTTAGTCCTGGTCCTGGTCTGGTCCTGGCTCCTCTCATTTGAATGTTTAGTCCTGGTCCTGGTCTGGTTCTTCCTCTCACATTTGGCTAAAGCTGTATAATGTTTAGTCCTGGTCCTGGTCTGGTCCTGGCTCCTCTCATTCAATGTTTAGTCCTGGTCCTGGTCTGGTTCTCTTCTCTCTCACACATTTGACTAAAGCGTACATGTTTAGTCCTGATCTGGTCCTGGTCCTGGTTCTTTCTCTCACACATTTGACTAAAGCTGTATAATGTTTAGTCCTGGTCCTGGTCCTGGTCCTGGTCTGGTTCTCTTCTTTCTGATGCAGGCAGCCAGCTGGACTCTGTGGCCTGAGGCGGACTGTGGGGAGATCCACAATAAAGAGAGGACTGGGGTTGTGAGAGAGCCGAGCCAAAAACAGAGCGAGAGGAAAACCAAACCAACAGCACACAAATGAGACAAAGGAGCTAATAATACTGTCACTGCTGCTCTGACCGAGACCTGAGAGCTGCTGAGCGAGGAAACTGTCACCAAACCAGACCATACACGAGGGAATGTTTACAGAACTCGGGAAAAACAATTATCATGAAAATATTAGCAAATCTGACATATTAGCATTTGTTAACTGACATAAAAAGAATAGCGAAAGACAATACTGTGGAACGACCCAATAAACTGCAGGGTCAATTGGTAAAGAAATCTATCACTCTAATGTCACAATCCTGAGCTCTATCGGTATTTTACTAGTGATTATGCAATGCAAAGACTCCTCAACATTCTGACTGTTGTAAAACCATGACATATACACTATATTGTATCTCTGCAGTTTACACTAATGACGACCTAAAAGCTGAGATTTCTGATCTTGTGCGTCTTTTAAGAATCTAATGACACCAAACATCTTCTTTCACCAGTTAAAGAGTCTTTCACAAGGGTCTTTAAAAACATTCACACAAACACTAAATACCATAAGCGTCATTTTCGATTTTCCACATGATTTTCCTGTGCACTGATTAGCTGGTTGCTACTAACCACAAGCCAATCACACAGCTGCATATGCAGCAAATGGCGATGCAGACTCTGAAAAAAAGTCTTCAAAACCCTGCCTTCATCTGCTCCATGACCTCTGACCCCTGACAGCCTCATTCACACCAAACACACTAGAGCTGCTTGTCACCAAAAGTTGTCAAACCTGTGTGCTGTGCGTCAGTGGCTTTTGCTCACTGGCGTTCGCAGCCATCATGGTCGTTAGCTTTAGCCTTTTGCTAGGTGCGCTACATGCGTGGAACATGCGCAGTTGGGTGTCCCCCATAATGCTTTGCAGAGGAGCGAAATAAGCTTAAGCCGAATGAATCCGAATGAAGCCAAAAGTTCACGCCTGACTGTTCTGACCAATCAGAGCGGGAGTCTCAGAGTGAGCAGCGGTGTAGCTGAGCTTAAAGCCGTTTTATACAAAACTAAAACGTTTTTGAACCAGAAAAAAGTTTATGATGTGAAACTAGGTGAGAATCGCCGCAAAATGCGACAGTTTTTAAAACTGTAGATGCTGTTTGTGCCGAACACGAGCAGTTGTGTTTGCATTGTGCTCTAGGGAGAAAATGCTTTCAGTCTAAAGAGAGATATTTCCGCTGCAGAAACAATGGAGCAACAACAAGGCCTACAGCAGCAATGTCCTGTCTAGATAATATAATAGATCCATGGTTCAGACCCTCGGCCTGGTGTGTGAAAGAGCCTTAGTGAGATACTTGACATAAACACTTGATACTTGCTGCCAGACCAGCTTGTCAAAGGCTGATCCTACAAATCTCAGACTAAGCAGGTTGGGTATGGACAGTACTTAGATGGGAGACTCTGAATCCAGGTGCCAGGAGAAACTCGTCGTTGTGTCTTTATGTGAATGGTTGGTGGTAAATTAATAAAATAGTTGCATAATTCTATTTTAAAATATATGTATTATTAATTATTGTTATTAATCCACTGGGTCATTAGTTATTAAGCCACATGTTTTGTGACTTTTCATTTGTTAACTGCATGATTTACATATATTATTTAATTGTGCAGCCCAACTCCAAATAAAATAAATAAAAAACTTGTCATATGCACTTTAATGGATGAAACAACTACACTTACAACCTCTCCCTCTCCATCTTTTTCTCTGCAGTTGCAAAAACAGAAGCAGAAACAGCCTTAGCCGTATTAGAAGCAGCAGAACCTCACATATATCTGAAAACACGATTAATTTTCCCTCTTTCACAAACACCTGCAGCTGCGTTTTCTCCACACTGCGTCGGTAATGGCACTGTGACTATCTCTCCCCTCCTCAAACCACACACTCTCGCTCGCCCGCCAAAAACAGCGGCGGCGGCTTCAAAGTCCAGATCGCTGATGCCTTTTCATCCCGTGCCCGCGCCGCAGCTTTATTTAACGAGACCGGGCCAATTAACACATTCTAATTGAAGCTAACCGCGGCTAACGCTACTGTCGGCTCCTGGCAAACGCACCAAAGACGCGCTACATGTGTAAACAACAACGAGCAAATAAACAAACAGGGAGGGGAGGGGCTCTGGGCTCATCGGGGAAAACGTAATGTTAATGTCAGAAATGTGTTGAAACTAGTTGAACACGCTGCATCACTTCATTAGCACGTTTGTCTCATTTAGACTTGGTTTGTTGTGGTAAATATTTATTATAGTTTTACAGCAGTTTAGTTAAATTATAAAGGAAGTAATGTGAGTTCTAAAACAGAATACAGTATGTCGTCAAAAAGCACCAAAATGCAAAGACAATTTGCCCACAACTGGGAGTTTTGACAAACATTTAAGTGTCATTTATGTGGATTTTGGTTCAGATTTACAATGTAGTTGCTAGGTAACAGTTGTGAAGCAACTGCATAGACCTGCTTTTTTCTTCTTCTCAATTCAAGACAAAATGTTTTACGTGCATGCACATACAGTGGCTTAATATGCCAAGTGAAAGAATTCTGCATGTAATGAAATGCGTCGCTTATGAAGTGGAGAAAAAAAAGAGAAAATAGAGACTAACGCGGGAAAGCGCGCGCCTTTCTTGCAGTTTTGCTGATCAGCATCAGCAAAATAGACAAGTGTTTCTGCTGGAGACACACGAGTCCAACACTTTACACGTGAAGAACATTAAAATGTGTCTTTAAAAGCTTGTGCTGAACTTAGAAATCTCCGGTTTAAAAGTGGCCTGCGCCGTCCAGAGGTTCTGAGCTGGCGTCCGGCCAAAATTTGAAACCAACGAAAGGTTTTCTGAGCGCCAGATTGGCCGTACCGGAGACACCGGACTGGACTGTAGCCATGTGAGCCACTCTCGGACTTTTCAAGTTAAGTAAAGGCTCCAGTGGCTGCACCGGAGTTGGACTGGATGCAGTGTGAGCCCGGGGTCAGACACATGGGGGGTTGACACTGGCTTTACTTGGGTTCAGTGTGCCGCGTGTTTGAGGCAGGAGCCGGGGACAACACGGGCTTGGCTCTGGTTAAGTACGCAGACGGGCGCGAATCAAAGGACGTCTCATCATTATGATAAAGTAAAGTTTAAGACACTTCACTAACAATGATCAATTTTATCTTTAAAATGAGAGACTGTAGGGCAGGTGGAAGCGTGTACTGCCATGATTCATGTGCAGTTGTTTGTGTAAGGCAGTAATATGTGACCGGTTGATCTCCTCATTGATCTGAATTTCCAGACCCTGCTGGTCAAAGTGATGATCATCACGTTAGGAAGTTGTTCAGTGACTTTGTTGTACACTGGCAAAAAACTTGACAGATTTGACAAATAAAAAAGCATCATAACACATTTATTTTGTTAAATGTATGTTTACAAGCTTCTTTAGTCATGTTTTTGGAGAGAAAAAAAGCCCTTTCAGCATTCTGACTGAGGCAAGACTATGAAAAGAACCTGATAAAACTCTAACTCTCAGTTTGTCAAAATCAAACTGAAGTAGCTTTTCTGTTGTCATGGAAACAGTGCAGAGCTTAGTCCAGGCAGCAGAGATGATTATTATTTTAGTGTCAACAGTCAAACGAGTATTTACTATGGAGTTAATGCCATCACAGCGCTGCTTGTGCCAGCAGTGAGTGGCCAAAACACATGAGAGTCAATGGTGAGAAAGAATGGTCATGTTTATATTAATTCTTGTTTTTTAATCTCAAGAAATCTGAGAAGCTGAGCAAGGTTAGGCGAAAATATCACTGTCTTTTTTCATATTTTAATCCTAAATTCTTTTGTAGAAAGTAGAACTGTTAATCTAGAGGAAATAAGTGGATTTTACAACCAAATAAAATCATAAATTCCACACAAAACACCAGTATATTCCATTTTCTCCTTGTGTGTGTGTGTTTTCCTGCGTAACTGTCCTGTTTGGGCGCTTCTTTGGGGGCAGAATAGCTGATTTGGAGCCGACTCTAGAAACATGTAAATGTATGTAAAACAGTGTGGGCCGATCGCTGTTGCATTTGTTTGCATTTCCTATGTAAATACGCATCATTCCTCCCCTCGTCTCCTTCCCTCCTCGTCTCCTCACTCGCTTCCTCGGCTAATAAAACGTAGTAAACACAGCCGCAGAATACATTCCACTGTTAAATGGCTTCTCCTCTTTCACTGTTGTTTTACATTTGTGTTAGCGCGGTTACAGGAAATGCATGGAGACAAATTGAGTGCGAAGAAAATATGTGACGCTTAAATGGTTCCTGATGCAGTCCTGGGTTAGTTTGTTTAGTTTTGTCCGTCTTGTTTTACCCTGAATGCAACTAAAGCATCAAGTCTCAGCAATTTCAATTAGTCAGCAAGTCAAGTTGTACGTATCTATTGTACACAGACTATTTTCAGTAATTTGGTGCCTGAATTAAATCATAATTATCTTGTTCTTGGATTTTTTAGAATAAGATTTGCCAAAAGAAAACGTAAGTTTTGTTCTGATTTAAGGTGAAGATGCCATTTTCCATATTGTAAGTAAAAGAATGTATTGTATGCAATGTTCCCTCTAATTTTTCTTGAGTCTGAGCAAACAGGCAAGCTCTGTGAATATATATATATAGTCCCACTGTGCTTTCAGTGGGACTATTCTGATATTTTATTCTGTAATGGAAACAGGAAGTTGTGTTTTAACTGCGGAGCCTTGACATCAACAGCAAAAGTTTACGTAGTTTTGGAAGACTATTGCTTTGGATATTATAAATAACATAAGAGAACAGACATCGCATTTTGTGAACATGGACCGGGATTTAACACCAGAAAATTTAAACACGAAAATATCAGAAATAAATCGCCTGCACAGGCTTTGAGAACAACAAGTGTCCTGCATCCCCCTCTTCTCCTCCGTCCTGAGGTTAATAAACACATGCCGTAACTGAGAGACACAGAGTGAGAGAGAAGATTAAAGCAAGCGAGAGCGAAGTGGTATAAAAACAGCGCATTCGTTTTGCGATGCAGTCTACAACAGCAGCGCAGTGCATTTGAACGTCAATGGGCTATTTTACCCCAAAACACACTGATTTAGTCCTGGTTCGGACTTGCTGTAGTCCTGCTTTAGTGTCCTGTTTTAGTCTAGTTTTAGTCCTGTTTCAGTCCTGCCTTAGTTAGGGCTGTTTGATTATGATGAAAATAATAATCACGATTATTAAAATCATAATTGAACTCACAATTTTTCAAACGATAATTTACTTAGAGAGTGTGCAGAGCATTAGTGCTCCTTAATATGCAGAGAGAGAGTGAAGAGATAAAAGGAAACAGTGATAGATCTCATAGAAACAATCTGTAGTAAATGTATGGTACAGTTGTAAAGAAATTGTCTGGGACCTACTTTTCCAACCTAATGAAATGTATGTGCGCCGAGGTACATACTTATGAGTCACAGTTAATAATCACGATTACTCGATTACACAATTTTTGTAAACGATTATGACAATAATCATAATTCAAATTGAATTTAATTAATTGCACAGCCTAGCCTTAGTCCTGTCATGTTTAAGTCATGTTTAAGTCATGTTTTAGTCCTGTTTTAGTCCTGCTTCAGTCCTGGTTCAGTCCTTGTCTTTACCAGGTGTGTGGAGAGGTAGGCCTTGAGGCTCTCCAGGTCTTGTCTGGGCTGAGTCCAGTTTTCGGTGCTGTCCAGAGAATCCTGGAGCCACAAGATGAAACCGTCCAACTTCTGCACCAGCGACTGTGACAAAAGACAAAAAAAAAGAGACACATTTATCATCAGATAATAGTTTCACTTTTACCATTTAAATCCAGTTTTCTGACGTCATTTGCACCGTTTATGTGATGAGATTAAGGTTAGGTGTGCTGAGGTGTACAAAATAATCATGGTGGATTTTAAACGATGAAGTGCTTAATGCTAATAATGTAATTTACATAGTGTGCGTTCAGGTTCTTTAATGCGATGATGTCATAGGTCCAGATGGTTAAATGTTCTTAGCCTGGAGAATATTGTGATGTCACATGAGTGCAAACTATAGTCTGAATTAAGGATTTGTTTGCTCAATGATGGTAAAAAGAAATGAGGTCTGGGATCGGATATTGGCGTTTATAAAGGAGACACCGGTGGCCCAGCAATAGTCTTAATGTTGCCACTATAGTTTAAAACAAGCTGAAGAGTAAATGATAATGCAAATGTTCTTTTGTGGTTGTGGTTTTGTCGTTTACGTGATATAGAAGTGACTATTTGAATTCTGTTTCCATTTTTATATGCTGTTCTTTGTTTATCTGCTTTTGTCCTATTCACACGGCATAATATTTACCTCAGACTCATGTAAAGTGTAATAATTACGGGCGTCATCTGAGTTTCTTCTACTCACGTGCGAATCGCCCAAGTCAGTGAAAATGTCTGTAAACTTTCCCCCGAATTTGACCTCAGACGTCCTCGTGTGATTCTAAAGCCGTTCGAATGCGTATGTCTGTGTTTTCAATCTGTGAACAGTTTATAAATGAGATAATAATGACTCTGAGGCTTATTTTACCTTCAGATTTAAACAAAATGATTATTACTATTCACCATGGATCATTTACAAATGAAACTGTTGTTTTTTTGAACGATTAAAAAGCAAAAGATGAATCAAACTAAGGTTAAAAATCCGTGACCTGGAAGTGCAACAACCTTGTAGCAACGGGTGGTCGAAAAGATGGATGTTTGAGGAAAAGTTTGGACAGGACAGTGGACAGAACGCTGCAAAGTTTGATGAAAATCTGACGTTGTGGATGTGATTCTGATCGACGAACTCAACAACGTGACGAGGAGACACATTTACGCTGCAGCAGCTCAGGTCAGATAATTCATGTTAAAACAAACCGAAAAACAAGTAACGTTCATTTTATGAATTAAGTAAAAGATTGTTGTCATAAATCATCTGTCGCCGTTTCCAGAAAGTCTGTAAAAACAAGAACATTAATTACAGACATCAAACATCCCTGTGTGAAAGCCTGTAAAAAAACTCAGACGTCGTTGGGTTGTTTAAAGTTTACAGACGTCGTGAGGTTATTTAATTATTTAATGCGAATAGTACTTAAGTCTCAAGTCTTTGGCTTCAAGTCCGAGTCAAGTCCTCCACTTTTAGCCTAAAATCTTTTTAAGTAGTTATATCATATTACTGAAAACAGCTTCTAGCTTTGCAATTTCATTTATTATTATAATATTAGGGAAATGTTCCAGTTTAATATGTAATGACTATTCTTTGAGGAGAAGCATCAAGTCGTCTCAAGCCACAGAGCTCAAAGTCAAGTCTGAATCCATCTGATCAAGTTTCAAATTAGTGACTCAAGTCCAAGTCCACACATCTGTTTAAAAGTAAAACTCTGCACTTTTGAGGTTCATTTTACAATAACTTTTATCTAATACTTTAACCTCGACAAGAGCAACATTTTGTGATCTGTTTATCGCTGCATTAATCCAAATAACATCTTGATAAACCCGTCTTGTCACCTGCACCGTCTTTTCTTTTATTCATTTCTCTACAGTTGTTGCTTACCCGCTGTTGCCCACTTCTTTTGCAGATAAGAATAAAGAAGTTTAATGAATTCTGTGTGGGTTTGCGTGCGAGCGGCCATCTTGGGTAAATGTATTAAAAGAAATTAAAACTAAAAAGGCAGGAGCAAATAGGCAGAGAGAGAATGAGATGAGAAAATGAATACATGTATAAGTAATAAAGTAGAAAGGATTGTAAAAAAAAAAAAAAAAACTGTCAGAGAGGTTTGAGCGGTGTGAATGGAGAATACTGCCATCTACTGTTAGGTATAGTATTACATGTCAGTCTAAAGCAGGGTTTTCAGCTTCAGATCTGTTACGAGTCTCTATTTTCAATATTCACCAGGAAATAAGATTAAACTGATTGACTTGAATCATTCACCATTTGGAAACAACTTTTACAGAGAATGAAAGCAAGATAATCCCCTATCATCATTATTATTGACAGTGGCTCTCAGTGATAAAATATATTGCTGAGATGTGTCTATAAAACCTGTAAAATGCACTAGAATACAGCAAGTTACCCACTTTCATGTACTTTATCACTTGTGTGTGTGATGTAAAATGCAAAATAACGGATGATAATATTTGTTAATATTACCTTACTTATAGAGGGATTTTCGGTCGACATCACTTTCCGCTCTACTGCAAATGCGTGATGCAGAAAGAGACGTCTGTCATAGCCCACTTTGTACCTTTAGCTTTACGTTTTTTACATTGTTTTATTCGTTTTAAATTTTAAATTAAACACAGACGAAACTAAACTGTTAAACGTAAACCCCCTTACAGATTAAAACAAAGCAGTTATTTGTAAAGTGAGATTATTACTATTTTAAAGCCGTAAATGCCCGATTAAGCTAGTTCCGGCTGCTAACTGCTAGCTTAAAACTGATAATTAAATGCAGCGTTTTGGGCCTTCCTTTGGCAAACTTTGTAAGTACATAAATAAATATCAGTATAAATGAATAATATGAATTGTGCACTTACAAATAATGTGTTTAAATGACGTAATTTCGGCCGACGCATGCGCAGTTGCTCTAAAAGGTACAAAGTGTGCTTCTGGTACGAAGTGGGCATGACAGACGTCTTCTATTTGCTTTGCTGGAGAAACTTCTTTGAATAAAAACAACAAAACGAGACGAGAGCAGCTGTTTGGATCAGGTCTGAACCGGTCTGACAGACGTCTGTGTTTTTCACCTGAATGTCACTTTTAAGGGTCGTAGGTCGAGTTTCATTCACAAATGTTGATTTAGCAGCAGAACTTTGGTTTTCTCACAGATAAACTCTTGTAGTTACTGACAACGGAGCTTTTTACTTTTGTTTCACTGTTTGTGTCTATCAGCGACGGCTCTTTCTACAGAGGGATTATTTGTTTCTCAACTCGGGGGAGTGCACGCACCCGGAATGTGAAAAGCCACCGCTGATTGACACAGGCTGTAGCAGCAACACTCACCAGCGGTGTTATCAGCCAACTACAAGAGTTTATCACTGCGAGAAACAAAAGTTCTGCTGCTAAATCATCATATTTAAAATTCACATTCCAACACAGTCTCACTAGACGGCGTACATTTACCACGACACAAAAACAGCGTATTTGGACTAGAGTTCACAGCTATTTGAGTACTTATGTTACGCCGTGCATTTAGCACGATATGAAAAGGCGTAAAAATGACACGAGATTTCACAGATTAAAAAAACACGAGTTTTGGTTGAAGCCATGTGGGGACGTTTTCTTCAGGTGAAACGGGTAAGTTCAGGCATAAAGCTACTAAAATGTGTAAGTTTAGGTCTGGGGCTTGGGCAGGTTAATATTAGAATCAGGATTTCATTAATATTCATAAATAAGAACACGTCTTAACAACCACCATAGAAATGAACTGGACTGTGCGCGTAATATAACTACACAAAACAGCCGTGAACTTGTGCTAATCATACCTAATTTACATGTTGTGTAATGTCGTGGTCAGGGGGCGTAGTACCAAATTCTGGGCCGTAGGTACAAACTTTGTTGATGGGCCCCTCGTACGTAATTTTAATTATGTGGTCCACTCTTATTAGTTTTCTATTCATTTGGGTTTAGTTAATATATTTAATTAAATTCTACCTTCCACACAGGTTTTTGCAGGCTTCAATCTGACGACAGAACACGACATTTATGCATTTTTGCCGTCAAAATTATTGGGTTGGAACCACTGAATTCACTCACATAAATACGAGAGTAAAATGAACGAGAATAATGTTTTAGCTGACTTGTCTTAAGCATAAACTTGTCTAAAATTGGCCAAAAATCAGCTTAAAAAATCGCTGTGACACTTTTGATACATTATAATGTTGCTGGATTCGGAAGTTGTGATTTATTGAGAATATTCGACGCAAAACTTTGTATATGCATATTTATTGAACTGATTATTTCGTGTCAAACTCTGGCTGTTTGTTCACTGAAATTCTTGTTTATATTCTCATAACTCTATCTGTTAGATTTGTTCACAATTTAGCCAGTTAATATTTCTCTGTATTTAGCGATTTTCTTTACACATTGTTCGTTTGCAGCTGTCTGAAATCACAAATAATTACAATTAAAACAATGTATCTCACAAGCAAAAATGACCTGCTTTTTGGGGCCCTTTCTAGTCTGGGCCCGAGGAAACTAGCACCATTTACCCCCCCAGTCCGACGCCCCTGGTCGTGGTGAATGTACTAGCTTGCTTTATTGTGAGATCGGGCGCCACATTCAGGTGAATGAAAAAACATTAAAAACACTGTCTCAAGCTTCAGGAGACAGACGTTCATCCGACCGGTTCAGACCTGATCCAAACAGTTTTGTTGTTTTTATCAAAGAAGTTTTCACAGCCAACTAGACGAAAAGAGTCTCTTTCTGCAGACGACATGAGCAGTGGAGCGGAAACATACGACCTTTTCACACAGCATAATATTTACCTCAAGACCTCATGTAAATTGTATTAATTACGGATGTTATCTGAGTTTCTAGTTCTGTTTCAATCATCCATGTCTGTAAAAATGTCCCTTAAGTTTCATGTTCACGGTGTTTTACAGAAAAGTGTCGTATGAACGTGACTTCCTCCATACAAACTAAGCTGTTATACATTGTGTACGGAGCGGTTGTAAAATGGCCGCCCTGTGAGCGTGGCGTCAGCGGGAGGTGATTAGGATGGAGGAAGTTGTTTGTTTGGAGGCGAATCGCTGCAGGCTCTGAACCTCCGCAGAGAAATCACAGCAGGGTTCAGAGGTCACAGGTCACAGCGTCCGACAGCGACCCCACAGTGAATCGGCTCCAAACAAGAAGGTATTTACATGAGACCGCAGCAAAACAAGTGTAAGAGAGAGAAGGAAAGAGTGGAGGGAGAGAGAGAGAGAAGGAGAGAGAGGGAGAGAGAGAAGAGAGGGAGGGAGAGAGAAGAGAGAGGGAGAGAGAAGGAAAGAGAGAGAAGAGAGGGAAGGAAAGAGAGAGAAGGAAAGAGTGGAGGGAGAAGAGAGAGAGAGGGAAGGAAAGAGAGGAAAGGAAAGAGAGAGAAGGAAAGAGTGGAGGGAGAAGAGGAGAGAGAGAGAGGGAGAGGGAGAAGGAAAGAGAGAGAGAAGAGAGGGAGGGAGAAGAGAGGGAGAGAGAAGACAGAGAGAGGGAGGGAGGGAGGGAGGGAGGGAGAGGAGAAGAGAGGGAGGGAGGGAGGGAGGGAGAGGGAGAAGAGAGGGAGGAGGGAGGAGAGAGAGAGGGAGAGTGGGGGGGAGAAGAGAGGGAGGGAGAGAGAGAGAGAGGAAGGGAGAGAGGAAAGAGAGAGGGAGGGGGGAGAAAGAGGGAGAGAGAGAGAGGGGGAGGGAGGGAGAAAGAGAGGAGAGAGAGAAAGAGAGAGGGAGGGAGAAGGGGAGAGACAGGGAAAGGGAGACAGAGGGAGAGAGAGAGAGGGAAAGAGAGAAGAAGGAGAGGGAGGGAGAATGGGAAGGAGAGAGAGGGAGACAGAGTGCCACAGAGGAGAGAGAGAAAGAGACAGAGAGCGAGAGAGATGGAAAAAGAGAGATAGAAAGAAGAGATAGGGGGAGAAAGAGGGATGGCTGAGAGAGAGAAAGCGCTAGTAAAGCTGTAGTAGAATGTGGAGTCTTTAAAATCGAGTGTTCTGGACTTAAAAGTAAAAGTAAACCACAGCCGATCCGAGTTCAGACCTCCCGAGGACGACTGGAACGCACTATTAGAACAGTGAAAGAATAGCATCTCACAGACACAACTGCAGCTGAGTTTGTGACCAGGAAGTCATGTTAGAACAAAGCCTAATATGAGACAAGAAAAAAAAAGTCCATTTAGAATCATATGTGCCCTTTAATCCTGCTCTTTCTTTTGCCTCCACAGCGCAGCCTTGTGGCCACATCTCTCTCTTTTCTCTCTTTCCACTTCGCAGCACAACACCAACGTCTCCTCCACTTCCTCATCCCGCAGCAGCTCGTCTATCGCCGTGACGACTCGGCGCTAATTAAGCAGCTAATCGCTAATTACAGGCGCGCGGCGTGTCATTTACAAAAGGTGCAGGATTGAGAGCGTCTCTGGCCTCTGTCTCTGCGTCTTCATTTCCAACACATCATGTATTCAGCGCCGTGGCATTTACAAATCTGTTTACGGATGTCGATTTAGACGCTGCGGCAAAACTGTCACCGACGAGCTGGATTTATGGAGCCGCAGACGCACTCTAACTACTTCTGATATTGTAAAAAGAAACAAGACATTACGTTGCACTGTTAATAGAGCCAGCTTCATAGCACCTTTAGCTTTACTTATTTTACTTGTTTTGAGATTTTAATTACACACAGAACAATAAAACTACACACAAATCCTTACAGACTTCAACCAAGCAAATGAAGAGATTATCACTATTTCAAAGCCACAAAAACCTCTAGGCCAGGGCTATTCAACTTTTGATTTTACCCAGGACCATGACATCTGGGCCGGGTAGTTGCACAATACGTATTTAACTACAAAAAATGTTCAAATCAGTGTTAAACCACATAACCAACTCTGAACCGGGAAGTATCTAAACCAGGCCTACAGCAGAATTAAGGCACGCCTGAAATATGCACTATAAAAAGTTGGATAATGAGTAAATAAATGTTTTCAATATTTAGCTTTGTTTGAGCATATTTTAACTGTTTCCAAAAGATTTGCCAATAGAAAGGTGGATTGTTTGGCTAAAAAGTGCAAAATGCAACATTTTCTCAGTGGAAATGAGTAAAAAAAAAACATGCAAGTGGAGATAAACCCAGAAAAACACTCTACATTCATTAGACACTTAATGACACATTAAGAAATATACAGTAAGTTGGACACTATTTCTTGAGTGATAACCCAGAATTAAATCTACAAACAAAAGAAAATATGTTTTTGGTAAGTGACTTTGAAAGTGAATTGGGGGCTAAATCAGATCTTTGGAGGGTCAATTTGGCACCCGATCCTTAAGTTGGATAGGCCTGCTCTAAGCTATAGTTCTGACTGCTCAAAATGGCGATAAAAAAGTGTGGCGTTCTGGGGTTTTCCAACTTTTGTGAGATACTTTTTTTAAATATCAATATAAGTAACAACATTAAAAAAGTCTTTTGTTTATGTGTGTTGTAATGTACAATGCATCCAGAACAAGGGACAATGCAGAGCGTTTTCTTGTGAGTTCTTTGTTGTTGTTTTACTGGCTGCAAACTGTCTGTGCGCAGAAGCTAAAAGTCTGGTGTACCAATGAATCCGTAGCAGAGGTTTCTCTACCTCTGGCCTGCAGTTAGACATTGTATGTGTTGTTTGTTATACTCTTACTGACTGATAAACTGAAGGGTTATAGGCCACAGATGTATTAGCAGTGAAAAGCTTCTATCGTGCTTCTTTCTAAACTCGTATGAGCTAACACAATTAGAGTGCATTGTTGTATTTTTTAATGCTTTAAAGCGCCTTGAGCTGCAGCATGTATGAAAAGTGCTATAGAGGGATTTTCGGTCGACGTCACTTTCCGCTCTACTGCGCATATTTATACAGAAAGAGCCACTCTCCATCTGCTTATCTGGGGGAAACTTCTTTGAATAAAACAAGGCCACAGTCTGCTCTCAGCTGTTTGGATCAGGTCTGAACCGGTCTGACAGACGTCTGTGTTTTTCACCTGAATGTAACTTTTAAGGGTCGTAGGTGGAGTTTCATTCACAAATGTTGATTTAGCAGCAGAACTTTAGTTTTCTCACAGATAAACTCTTGTAGTTACTGACAACAGAGCTTTTTACGACTTGTTTCACTGTTTGTGTCGATGAGCAGAGACTCTTTGAGAAACAAAAAATCCCTCTAAACAAACATTGTATTATTATGATTATGAATATTCTTAGGACAGATTTTCAACTTCTTAAATTCCTCATTTGACTCACTTTGGAAGATTGATACCTATGAATGAGACTTTTATACAGGAAAGCTTAAAAATGTTTAGTTCTAAACTGATGACATCACAAAGACAGAGACATTTTCAATTGTCTCACAAGAAACACGTGTTTGTGAAATTTGTCTGTTCTAGTGTCTTTGGATTTCTCATGTAAAAAGGTATTTTACATTAGAGAAGTTTTGGCCCATTTAATATTACACGGGCACTAGTGTGATGTCACCATTTATGAACAGGAAGTACATTTTTATTCCTAAAAACTGGCCAAACCGGGATGATATTTTTCAAAATGTTTATTAAAATCCTAACTATAAGGAGTGTATATTTGCTAAGAGCAGTACATATACGTTTTAGTCTATTGCATACTTTATATTTTTGCTTTATTTTAAAATGATTATGTAGTTTGTTTGCATGTTTCTATTTCCTTGCTGTTCTTGAACCGTGTGTTGCAACACTGGACTTTTCCCATTGTGAGCCAAATGAGGAAACCCTTATCGTATCTTTAGGGTTGAAATGGTAGTGAGTATTAGTAATGAGAGAGAAAAAAATCGACTCCTGCTGACTATGGGCCATGCTGATCCTGGGCTCATAAACGTCTGCGTGTATTCCTACCAAACACGATGCATTTGTGTTATTATAAAACAGTTTTCTTTTGTAGAACATCTCATGAATGTCAAACGTTTGTCGGCGTCGGTCCGTGTCTGAGCTGGTGTCGCCGCTGTTTTAAACGACAGATAAATGAGATTCACATCAGACAGACGATCACAGGAGGAGACGGAGCCGTTTGACATTAAACCTGTCAAAGTTCAACTCGTCTGAATGTGAATGAGGAGCAGGAGCAGCACTGACACTGAGAGATACTGACGCCTGCAGACTCACAGCAGACACCACGTACATTTAGACACACCAAAATAAGTCAGTCAAAGTTCATTGGTTCTTTAACTGAATTTTAGTTGAGAAGAAGACGAATATGTACAGTTAGGTAGTGTTGTTCCAATAGAATATCTTTTGAACCGATCTGATACCTAATAGCTTTTTGGTCAACTTGCTCTTTTGGTTTTATTCTTTTCATGTGGAAGCAACAAAAATATTTCAATCTGATCCTAAAGATAAAAGACTATTATTTAATCCATTTCATCCATTGCGTTCTATGGAACATTGTAACTTCAAAAGTTGTTTTCTCTTTTTTTTTTTTTTTTCATTTTCTTATTTTAATTTCAAGAGTCTTTTTTCTCAAAATAATTTTTCCTTCACAGAAGCGTCAGTATCAGTATCTAAAGTTGCTCCTACACCAGACTTTACAGTTTGGTCTTAACAAAATACTCAAGTTTTTCACAAAAAAGACTTGTTAATATTCTTATTCTAAGCCTGATTTTTTTTATATAATTACTACAATTCAAAAAATACAACAAATTTTGAATCTGTATGTAATTTTTTTATCAAAGTCTTTTACTCACAAAATAAATAATATATCCAAAATCCTTTTAGTAAAAATCTCTGGCTTTAAAATGTCAAGTAAATCAATCAATAACTTTAAATTATTTTATACAGCACAAGTTTTACACTGATCGCTGCAAATTTATAATATTACCCTATTCGCCGCCAGTGTCCTGCCTTAAAATGTAATCAGTTCAACAAGTATCGGTTATCGATCTCAAGGCGAGGAGGCCAGATATTGAATATCGGCTAACAAAAATTAATATCGGCTCATCCCTACTTTGAACCTCACATAACCATATTTTAGTTCTGCTTAGTCTTCCTGGTTCACTGTTTTGACCTGGTTTAGAACTAGTTCAGCCCTGCTTTAGTTCCTGTTTAGTCCTAGTTTAGACATCCTATAATCATGTTTTAGTTCTGATTTTGTCCCGCTTTATACCTCCTTTAAACTTCATATAATCATGTTTTAGTCCTGGTTTAGTTCTGGTTTAGATCTCCTTTAGATCATCTATAATTCTAGTCCTGTTTTGACCTGGTTTAGAACTAGCTCAGCCCTGCTTTAGTCCCGGTTTAGTCCTATTTAAGACCTCCTTTAGTCCCGTTATAATCCTGGTTTAGTCCTGATTTAGACCTGCTTTAGAACTAGCTTAGCCCTGCTTTAGTCCCTGTTTATTCCTGGTTTAGCTCTCCTTTAGATCACCTATAATTTCAGTCCTGTTTTGACCTGGTTTAGAACTAGTTTAGCCCTGCTTCAGTCCCTGTTTAGTCCTGTTTAAGACCTCCTTTAGTCCCATTATAATCCCGCCGGAGTCCGGGGCCATCCATCACGCCCCTTCACTCTCACTTAGCTCAAATTGACTCGTCTCCAGCTGTAATAATCCTGTGACAGTCGTAATGTTGACCCCGTCTCCTGCCTCTGAATCCCAACCAAACCCAACGATCTGAGGCCAATCTTTGCTCCGATAATTAAAGATGGCCGCCTCTCCCCTCCGCATTGGCATTTGGCTGTATTGAATATGACAGATATGAGCGATTAGTGGAGCGCGCCGCCTGATCAATAAAGTTGCTGTCGATCAAAAGTGACCTTTCGCGGCGAGAGGTGATAGATTATAGGAGGAGGAGAGCGCGGCGACCCCATACATCACCCAGACGAGAGCAGACGAGAGGAGAAAGACAATATGGAAGCACGGACCAATGAGAGAGCAGGGTTTAAAAGGCCTGTGATCCATAATTCAGTGTTTTTAAACGATGTCGCTGCGTCCTGGAGTGTAACTTATATGAAATAAACTGTGACTGTGAAGCAGCGGCGGGCTTCTTTGGGGTCACAGAAGTTTACACAAACACAGGAGATTAAAACTGGGATTAAAAGTAAGTAAAGAGAGCGTTTTTCAGTCCGAATATTCCACATTCATAACCTAAATGAGTGATTTTATCGGTTCTAGTCATATTTTTGTCCTCACTTGGGTTAAGCACATTTAGAACGGCTTTTTTACTGCTAAATCTTGTTTTATAAATGGTAAGACTAATTTCAACAACTAAGAATGCTAAATTGGGCCTGTTCTAGTTTGAAATGAGATCGGACTCACTGCGTCTGTATTCTGACTGTGCTTTGTTCAATTAAGGGCACATTGGACAAAACTAATGAGGGGCGGAGCAAATCAGTGGCCAATATGTTTTGATAGCTTAAATGAGGGGAAACAATCAGCAGCACATTATATGTTAGGCCAGGGTCAGCAAACTATGACACATGTACCACGTTGGACACGCAGAGGAAATGTGCTTGGCATGCAGTGCAATGGTCAAAAAAAAAAAAAAAAAGTGACTGTTTCGCACCATTTAAGTGCATCATAACTGCCGCACTCTCACTGCTGCCTGAGCGCGTGTCTCTCGCAGGCGGAGGAGAGAAGCGGTGTGCAGCCGTCGTGTTTGACTCCAGAGCTACGTCTTGTGATCCACGAGCTCAAAATGTGAGGCGATTTCTGTTCAAAGCCGTGAAGAATCACACTCGTGTAACAGCGTTGTGACGTTAACAAACCTCTAACAACAGACAAACTTTCTGCGGGGCCTTTTCAAACAAAACAACTGTCCGCATTGTGTCTGCTAACGAGTCTTATTGTGAAAATGCTAGAGAGCGAGAGCATTAAACCACACCTGCTCACCATTTTTTTATCTAATATTAAGCTTAAACTAAAACTAAACACATAAGAGGTGTTTCTTAATGAATACATTATGATAATTGCATTATTTAGTAATAGGCCACATCTGCAACTTGGTGCTGAGGAACTGTGGCATTAAAACAGTCTATGTAAGTAATGACTGTTTTGCTGTGTTACGCAGGTTTAAGATTCTGGTGATAATGTGCTTTATCTGAGAAGGAAGCAGCAAAACGGACTGAACTGTTATGGACACACTGTCTCACAAAATGTAGAATAAACAGTTTACCTGAGACATTATGCCAGAAATGACCTTTTAGATATTTTATGATGAAAGTACAATGTTATCAATAAGAAAACCATCATCTGGACTTATGACATCACAATATTCTTTGTCAGTGGTTTTCCTGTTACCTCCATGCGGCTCCAGACTCGCGGGTCCTGGTCGGGGATTTGAATGTGCTGCAGTAGTTTTGGACCAGTGCGTTTCTCCTGCTCCGTCTGCGGGGGGCGCCGTCACACCTCTGTCCACCGTGCCCGCTCCTCCTCTCTTCCTCTGAACGCAGGTCGCTGATTCGTCCAGACTCCAGGCTCTCGTCCCAGTGAGGGGGCGGCGTCGCTGAAGGAGGAGGGGCTAAAGCGGCGGGGAGGAGCTGACGTCTGAATGGGAACTGAAAGAAACAAGATGAATGGTTTATAAATGATGCACTTTTCAAACGCATAATCACACACATTTCTTTGCATTTGCTCTTTACAAATTACTGACGCATTAACTGTTTAGTTTGGCATTTTTGTGGAATACAGTGTTCCCTCGTTTATCACAGGGGTTACGTTCCGAAAATAACTTGCAAAAGGCGAAATCCGCAAAGTCGTCATCTTTATTTTTTTACAGTAATTTCAGTGGCTATTGCACAGTATGACCGTTCACGCACGTTACACTTTTCTCAAAAAGACATTCACATTTTCTCTTTTTAAACAAATACAGTCCACACTTCGGTACACATTGCTCTAGTGATGGCTCGGATTCGGGTAATCAGGTAGTTTGATGCTTGGCCAAGACGTGCAGTTTAAAGCGGCTGCTGGAGGATCCTGTTTGGCTGGAGCGCTTTGGGCAAAAGCACGGACTGTTTTTTGGAGCAGACGCTACGAGTGGACATGGCTCTGTCAAGACTTTAACACACGCTTGGACAGTGTTCGTTTAGTGGATTTATTTCTTCAGAGAGAGCATGTGCCAAAGTGTGACATGAATAGTAAGTAAGTGTAAGTGTTCACGTGCTTGTGCTTAGCTGCAGCTCAAACTTGGATTTGTTGTGGTAGTTTTGCGTGGTAAATGTGAGTGTCTCAGTGAAGGTGTAGTGTTTTGGACACCGATTGCTAGTGCGTTGTTGCCTCATGCTCATTCACGGCTGTGTCAGTGGCTCTTAGCGAAGACAAGTTCGACTACGTTGCTGTTATCTTTCGTTTTTTTCTGAAAGCTTTAAGGTGTCCATACCGCTAACATATTTTAAGTAAATAGGCTAAATAAATATAAAAAGCTATTGACTGTAAAACACAGAAATATCCTATGCCTTTAGACTGACTCAGAAAGTCCTGGGTTAGACCTGGTTGAGTTCTCCGGTCGGTCCTGGGTGAGGCTGCGTCAGGTCCGCTCCTCCTGCGTGATCAAGCTGCCTTAAGTTTTCTAAAAGAGCTTCTGTGCTGTTTGTCTGTGAATGGAGTGCTTGACTTACACGATCTTCCATTACAATTCGCCGCCAGTCAACACAGCATAGACCGAGACTAGGACCGTAGCTGTCATACTTCGTACAGGTCGAAACTCAAAGTTCAAAAAAATTATTCATTTTTTATTATTTTTACCAGTAAATAATATCCAGAAGACCCCTCATTCAGGCTGCAAATCGGAAATGAAGCATGCAGACTGTGCTATATGTAATTTACATTTGTCCTCATAACCAAACACCTTGAGGCCATCAAGAGCAATAGCAACAGTGAACAACCACATGTGGAAGCTAATAGCTATTAGCGGCAAATACAATCTGCATGTTCCAACCAGAAATATTCTATACTCTCATAATTAGGATTCCACACACACCTTATAATTAAATATTAAGCGTTTTAGTGCCACTTCTTATCTTCTATATGTAAGCGTTATGTTCTAAAGTTACATAAACATGTTAAACTTAACATATCAATTTAGACTATAAAATGATAATTATTCTTGTCATTTTTAGATTGTAAACTTTATGTTATATAGTAGAGTAAATAAATCCTCTAGACTTCACGGGTATATTTAGAACTAAATTACAGATTACATAGGTGGTTTAAAAAAAAAAACATTGCTGACCGTGTTCGGTTAAGCTTCATCATTTAAAAAATTAACTCCAATGTCTTGTGTCTGAAGCGTTGTTTGGGTACCATAGAGACGTAGGAGAAGTGTCTTCCCTAAGCTAACATTGAGCCAGCTATTTAATTTTCTGATGAAAATCCATTCATGTTTTTAATGATCACTTAAAACTGCACCTTATCAATGAGATCACTCCTTTATGTTTTACGTACTCTTCTTCTATATTTATTACTTTGTATTAATTTATTTATCTTTTGACCCTATATAGGCGGCTCCCTATTGCCTGCCACGCTCTGAGTTTAGATGGTATTTTGAAGCCAATATTATTTTAATACTTGCGACAACTTTAACACAATGTATAATACCCCCCAACTAGGATAAACCGTCCTAAAACCTACTTTAACTCACAACTGAACAAAGCATAATTGACAGCTAGAAAAACAAGAGACCAAACACAACCGCAAATCAACACCAATTGAAAAACAACACACAACAATCGACCAGACTTGCATCTCGAGATCCTAAAGGTATTAACAACATGACCGATGTTGATCTCTGTCCAGATCCCACGTCCACGTCCTGCAGCATCGATGGCGAAAGAACATTGCACACGCTCCGGAGAGCCCTGCATGAACATAGGCGCCCCACAAAAAGTTTATTCTTTTGTTTATTAAGAGTCAAAGCAGAACCAGGAGACAAGATCTCAGTCAAGTCATAAGTCAAAGAGAAGACAAGATCCAGCAAAATCGCAAAGACCCCAAGCCTCAAAGGAGAGCACATAGGGTCCACATTTCTAAGTCTCAAGCAAAGAGAGACCAGTCCCAAGTCAAGACCCACGTCAAAGAATGAGACAAGTCCAAGTCAAGACCCAAGTCAAAGAGAGACAAGTCCAAGTCAAGTCCCAAGTCAAAGAGAGACAAGCCAAGTCAAGACCACGTCAAAGAGAGACAAGTCCAAGTCAAGTCTCAAGTCAAAGAAGACAATCCAAGTCAAGCCAAGAAAAAGAAGACAAGTCAAAAGAGAGACAAGTCCAGTCAAGTCCAAGTCAAGAGAGACAAGTCCGAGTCAAGTCCAAAGTCAAAGAGAGACAAGTCGGTCAAGTCTCAGTCAAGAGAGACAAGTCCAGAGGTCAAGTCCAAAGTCAAAGAGAGACAAGTCCGAGTCAAGTCTCAAGACAAAGAGAGACAAGTCAGAGTCAAGTCCAAAGTCAAAGAGAGACAAGTCCGAGTCAAGTCTCAAGACAAGAGAGACAAGTCAGAGTCAAGTCCCAAGTCAAAGAGAAACAAGTCCAAGTCAAGTCCAGAGTCAAGAGAGACAAGTCCAAGTCAAGTCTCAAGTCAAAGAGAGACAAGTCCAAGTCAAGTCTCAAGTCAAAGAGAGACAAGTCCAAGTCAAGTCCCAAGTCAAAGAGAGTCAAGTCCAAGTCAAAGAGAGACGAGTCCGAGTCCAAGTCAAAACACAAACATGACACTGACCAAAGGCATAGACTTGGCCAAAGACTCCAGGTTCATGGTGAGCATCTCTGTTTTCCGCAGCTGAGCCGGAAGAGCCAGGAACTCCTCCGATCCGAACCAGTGTTGCCGATGTGGGCTGAGCTGAGAGGAGACGGGGACGATCTGAAGGAGACATGACGAGGGAAACTTAAAGAATAATAACACAAAATACAAGAACAAAGCCTAAACAAAAACAGACAGTAGTAAAAAGTAAAAGATGTAATAAACTCAGGTGCTCATTAAAAAAGTTATGTGGATGAGACAAAGCCCTGCATTCAGACCGTGTTAAGTCAATGTAACTCGCATCCTAAGGCGTCCAGCGAAAATGCGACGCAAATCTGCATCTAGCACATCAAAATTCGCTTGTTCGGGCGTCTGCTGACGCCCGCGTCTTGCGAAGTAGACTCTCCAACCTGCGGGGGACGCTTTGGCCTTATCAGGTTCTGCTGAACTTTCATCGCCTGGACGCGGCGTCCTCCAATCAGACACTGCTCTTCTGTGACGTAGTGACGCTGCTCTGCCTCACATCAAAAGGGAAGAAGGACTGTTTACTGAAGTCTTTCATAAACTTTTTTATCAAAAAGTTTTTTTGTTTTTTATTCAAAGACTTGGTCGCTTGTTGCTCTGAAAATCTGGCAACCTTGACACGGCAAAAAAAAAAAAACGGAACATGATCTGGACTGACCACACATGGATCTATTAAAAGTGCTCGTTGTCATGTTTAAACCTCTGCTGTACCAACGTGACAATGGAGGACAGAAACACCAAAAGGACATTGCCTGGAGGAGGAGAAAGTTGTGCTAGCGGGTAAGTTAGCTACGTTTTATAAATGCACAACATGATCTACCTACGTGCAAAACAACCCTTTCGCAAAAAGCGAGAACACAGAGAAGCGCGTCAGGGTGTAAAAGTGTCTTTGTCCTCCAAAGCCCCGACGTGCTTTGGGGCGTTTAGGTCACCTGTGGGGCGTCAGCTTAGAATATATTCTGCGTCAAAATTTCAGCGCTGTCCAGTCAGAACGCTAATCATTACGGATATAGAGAAGTCAAAACTTTACAATGACCTGACATCTATTTTTGTCAAGACCATTGGTGTCCTGCTGATCTCCTTCTCTCCTCTCCGTCTCTCTTTTTGTTATATTTTGTCTCTGCTTCTTTCCTCTTCGTCACACATTTTCTGCCCTATTTTCTTTCCTTTAACTTCCGTCCTCCCCCAATCTTCTTCTCTTTCTAATCTCTGTCTCTTATTTTTGTTCCATTGTCTCATTTGGTTTTTTTCTCAATTTCTCTAACTTTCTTTCATTTTGTTCTTCTTTTCTCTCCTCTTTCCTTCTGTCATCTTCTTTTTCCCTTTCACTTTTTCTTCACCTCTCATTCCTCTCTTACTCTTACTTTACTAATTTCTAGTGCCCTTTCTCTCTTCTCTCTATGACTCTCTCCCCTTCCTCTCCCTCTTTCTCTTCTCCTTCCCTCTTTCCCTTACTGTAGTGTCTCCCTCCTTTGTTCTCTCTTCTTCCCCTTCTCTCATTCATCCCCTTTCCTCTCCCTCTTCTCCTTCCCCTCCTTACTTTCATTGTCCCCCTCCTTTTTTCTCTCCCCCTTCTCTCGTTTATCCTCCTTTCTCTCCTCTCCCTCTTCTCCTTCCCCTACTTACTTTCATTGTCCCCCTCCTTTTTTTCTTTCCCCCTTCTCTCGTTATCCTCCTTTCTCTCCTCTCCCTCTTCTCCTTCCCCTACTTACTTTCATTGTCCCCCTCCTTTTTCTCTCCCCCTTCTCTCATTCATCCCCTTTCCTCTCCCTCTTCTCCTTCCCCTCCTTACTTTCATTGTCACCTTTTTTCTCCCCTTCTCTCATTCATCCCCTTTCTCTCCTCTCCCTTCTCCTTACCCTCCTACTTTCATTGTCCCTCCTTTTATCATCTCTCCCCCTTCTCTCATTCATCCCCTTTCCTCTCCCTCTTCTCCCTTCCCCTCCTTACTTTCATTGTCCCCCTCCTTTTTTCTCTCCCCTTCTCTCATTCATCCCCTTCCTCTCCCTCTTCTCCTTCCTCCTTACTTTCATTGTCCCTCCTTTTCTCTCCCCTTCTTTCATTCATCCCTTTCCTCTCCTCCTCCTTCCCTCCTTACTTTTCATTGTCCCCTCCTTTTTTTCTTTCCCCCTTCTCTTGTTTATCCTCCTTTCTCTCCTCTCCCTCTTCTCCTTCCCCTACTACTTTCATTGTCCCCTCCTTTTTTCTCTCCCCCTTCTCTCATTCATCCCCTTTCCTCTCCCTCTTCTCCCTCCCCTCCTTACTTTCATTGTCCCCCTCCTTTTTTTCTCCCCTTCTCTCATTCATCCCCTTTCCTCTCCCTCTTCTCCTTCCCCTCCTTACTTTCATTGTCCCCCTCCTTTTTTCTCTCCCCCTTCTCTCGTTTATCCTCCTTTCTCTCCTCTCCCTCTTCCTTCAGTCTCACCTGATCGCCCCTGCTCCTGTAGACCCAGGCTCGGAGCTGGACGGTCTGGACTCTTCCGCAGAAGCCTCCAGGTCCGAGGAGGTTTGACCCGCGGTGGGGGAGGGCAGGGGTGAGTCAGACTCCCCCGGCTCTGTGCGTGAGACAGCCTCCCGTCCGAGCTGCCTGTGCCTGCAGACGAGCTCTCACATCGGGGAGAGTCTGCTGTGAGAGCCCCCTGGAGCTGGACCCACTCTGGAGCTGAGAACAAAAAGAAGACTATTTTAACCTTAAACTAATGTTCAGACGAAAATACAGACGACAAAGCCCATTCTGAGGAACCATCAATGTAGAAAAAAAAATATTTACACCTGGAACCTGTGTTAGTGTTCAGTACGTTAAAACTAATAAAGATAAATTCATGGCGGAGTGCAGATTCAAAATGACTTCTTTGGAACCAGGAAATAATGTTAGTTATTGTTTTGATGACTGTAATTATAATATGGACTCAATTTAGTAATCGAATAATCGTTAACTTGTCTTAAAATTTTCCAAACATCCAGTGAGCCTCAGATTGAACAGAAATCAGAGTTTTTGATGTAAAAACTTGTTTGTTATGAGACTACATTTCAAAATAAAGGAAGACTTGATTCTTGATTAAAAATGTTCTTTTCACTTTCTACACAAATACTTTCTTTTTTATATATATTTTGGTTTTAAACTAGTTTTGATAAAGCTCAGGATTATTCTAAAACACTTCCAAAATGTCAAATTTTGTCCACTTTTGATACTTGTTTAAATGAGGATGAGCGTATATTATATATTTAACTTTTACAATGTTTAGGACTAATTATCTCTGTGAATATTGTCCTTTCATTATGAAATAAAAACTGGGACATATTCTGTCAGAATAAGTCTGCTACAAGTCTGTGTGTGGAGGAGACTTTTTACTACAGCTGCTCAAAGATACAAAACACATGACCATTCATAAAGCCTATATGTATAAGGAAACATGTCTGTACGTGTGCGCACAGTATCGTGACAGGTTGATCTCGTCCCATCCCTAGTTATTTAATATCTGAACCAGCGGCGGAGCCAGAGGGGTAGCCAGGGTGGCCAGTGCTACCCCTAGGATTGCCCTGGCCACCCCCGTGGCCACCCTCTAAAGACGGCAACGTGAATATATTTTTATTGTAAGGGTTTGGTGAACTTTAGCGCTGAAAACTTTCATTTCCCAGCGCCTGTGAACGCACCCTGAAGCTACGTCAGTGCGTACAGCGGCACTGCTAACTTTCTTTTCATTTCATTTGCTGAAGAGACACGTGAGGCTTGTTTGTGATGTGGTTCGAAACCCATTTTCACATCCTCGAATTGCACCCGCCACGAAGACCCGGCCTGAGTCTCTAGATAGCCTCGCTATTTACATGGCATTGTACACGCCTCTCTACCTGCAGCTGGCGAGATGGACGTTTTGGCTAAAACCAGGACTGAGCAGAGCGGATCGGTGCGCGCAGAGTTGGGATGTGTGTGCGGGAGACGAGAGAAGGAGCAAAGGAGAGGACACGAGGAGGTGGAGAGCATTACACCCAACAACAATGTAAGTACAACAGACGCGGCTAAAACACTTGTTCAACAAACTTTCTGAATGACTGCGATGTGAGGGAGTGACCGTGAAGCGCGGGGTCACTCACAGGTTGTTCTGAGCCTCGGAGGCTCGTATTTTGCACGAAGTGCAGAGTGTGTTGTTCGTACCTGGACCGGTGTTCTGTCGAGGCTGGACACACAGACAGGACTTTGGTGCAGGGGCAGAAAAGTCACATCACAGCTTCAGTTTACGAGAGCGCCTGTCTTTAGTTTCTTCATATGCAGTAATAATAGTCCATGAGCGTAAATGCCCTGTCTACGGTTTGAAAAAGCCTCAAACACTTTCATTGTTTACAAAGTTAAGTCTCCGCTAAGTTCAGTGTACACATCCTGCCGCTGCTCTGACAAAATAAAAGCTGTGTAATTCACAGCAGCAGAGAGACACTTATTGTGAAAGAGCACGACAGAAACACTCTTCCTCTGTCCAAACGACACGAGATTCAGCAGCGGAGGAGCTGATAGACGATGTGAATTACAGCATTAGAAAAAACAATTGTCAAATCTCTAAACAGCATTGGTAAGTTAACCTAGTTTCATTTAGAAATTCACATAATAATGTTAAGCATTCTATTTATGAATAGGCCTAGATTTAGAATCAGAAAATAACAATATTGTGCTACAATATTAATAAAAGTGGCCATAGGTCCTAATTGTCAACGAGAAACTGTTGTCACTCGACCTACCTGGTAAAATATTGAATGAATAAATAAATAAGACAATACATAGTGATAAAAAGCAGTCAAAAATATGCAAGAATACAATAAATAGGCTAAAAACATAAAATTATAAAACAATAATAAAACATAAAATTCCTTGAGTAAAATCAGATCTGTTGTTAAAGATGCACTGCAACTTTTTGATTAAAAAAATGAACTTTAACAAATGCCTATCATTGTTTAATAGTCACTAAATGAATAATAATATTAAAAAAAACAACAACTCAGTGTTATTGTTTTCACAGTAAGTTTACTTGTTTGCCACAAAATGATTATTTAGCCTGTAGGAGGGCCTCTTTTTGTATGTTTCATAGAAAAAGATGTTCTACAGAAAAATGTTTTGTCCTAGAATATGATTTCTAAGGAAAGATGTCCAATGAAACAATACAGATTGCATTATTTCCTTTTTACAGCAAAACTGTTACATGAAACAATACAGTTGTGCTGTATGTGTCCCCCCTTCACAAAACATTGTGATGCCCATGTTAAACAGATGTAATCTGGCTTTCTTCTTTATAAAGACAGTATGAAGAGAAAGTCATGTTGCGTGTGAAAACAGTATATGGATGTCATTATTGTGGACCCTTTGAAAAATCCTTGCCACCCCCTGGCCACCCCTTGCTCAAAAGTCTGGCTCCGCCACTGATCTGAACTTTGATACTTTTTACAAGCCTAAAGTCTACATCTCCATGGCGTTACAAAGCAATGTTACGTCAGCTCAAATTTGCCAAAAATCTTGTCTTCAAGTTATCTTTGCGTTCTAAACAACTAATCGATTAATCGAAAGAATCATTGCCCAACTAATCAATGAAGTTATATTGTTTTCTTTAGAGACCCGTCGCTGTCCGCTTTGTTTTTCTGACTTTGTGGTCATTAAATGAACGAGAAATAGTATCAGCCCTGAACAGTGCCCAACATAAGGAATAGTGTTGAGATAAGGATACACACAAGGACTGTTTCAGGACCAACTACATCAAAAAGGAACAAACCTAAATTTAATCTAGAACTCAAAATGTCTTTACTTCACTGACCGTGTTCTGTGGATAAACCTGGTCCAGCTCCAGCCAGAAGCGGTTCCTGTTCCTGTCCTGAGTCTCCATGTCTGAGATGTTCTGGATCTCCTCTGTATCTGCCTCTGCTCCTTCGGTATCTCTCTCGTCTGTCCTGGTTCCCTCTGATCCGACACCAGCGCTGCTCTTTTGGGTCTGGACTGATGGCTGGGCGAAGCTTCGGTGCTGTGGATGCGTTTCACACTCTCATTGCTGCTCTGAACTGTCTGAACCTCGCTTCGGGATGAGGTTTCTTGGTCTAAATCAGAGTTCTGCGGTTCATTTTGTTGGTCTTGGGGCTGGTTTACGTCCCGTGTTTCTTCGCTGGGGCTGTAGTCGCTCAGTTCGAACGCAGTGATGCCGCAGTCCAGGGAGAATAATCCTGACTGCAGCGAATAGTCAGAGCTCCGCAGTCGTCCACCTCCGTCAGGTCCTCCAAACGAGTCTGAGACGAGACAGACACACAATCTCTTACACCATGTTCACGATTACAGACTGATTTTCACAAGATTTACAAAGTCTGTCTCAATTTTGTTTTTCCTGCTTCTCCGAACAGAAAACGCTTTTGAGTTTGTGAGTCGTATCTTGTGGAATGGCACAGCACATTTCATTTGAGAGTGTGAACCCTCATCAGTGTTACAAGCCACGCAAAGTATTTGGTAGAAACATAGCTATTTCATTCATTCAAACATAGACACAGACAGGCACACATTCTCTCTCTTTTATTCAAGGAATCCACAGTTTCCAACTGACCTAGACATGCATGATTTTGGAGGTGGGAGGAGAGAACCCACAGAAACGCCAACTACACCCAGACGTATCAGAAGATTTTGATTTGGTCTGATCCGGGAATCGAACCCACAAACTCCTCACGCAGGAATTCCACATCCTGCATATCCGCTGCGATGCGCTGCACCACAGAACACCTCCGATTTTGTGCAGCAAGCCTCTCCTACTGGATGCATGGTGCTGCGCTCTGCCAGGCTGCGAAGCCTCAAGAAGCAAGAGAAGCGCATGCACGGAGAGGACAAGTTTATGAAATAAAAGTTTTCAATTGAAGCCAAAATATCTCTTTATTGTGCAGCAGGAGTGCAGAAAACTGCTGTGTTTGATGGATGCTCTTTAGCTCACATTAGAGCTTATGTATGTTTTCTCTCCCCCACAAGGGTAAAAGCATGAGTCCTATAAAAAGTATTCTCCCGTCAGTGTTTCAGTGACATAAAGTGAAAGTTTACAGTCGACTGAGTTTAACTGGCAAAGCAACTATCTGTATAAGATTAAATACAAGTACTGTAATCAAAATAAAGTCAGTGCGAAGTGTTTTTACTTTGAAATTCCGGACGTAGTTCAGGTTCTATTTCCTGTTTGGTGCGCTCTGATCTGTGGAAGTTGATCCGGTCGGATCCGGGCGCAGAAAATTTTACCGGTGATCCGCAATTTGTCGGAGGGCGTTGGAGTGGCGGAGCTGAGGTGCAGCCCTGCGCAGCGCAAATGCGGGATGTGGAACAGACCTCATTCATTACAAAGGCTGCGGGATTGCTGCGAAGGTCGTGGCGCAGCGCAGCGGATATGCAGGATGTGGAATTAGGTCTGGCTTTCAATTTCAAGGGCAGGTTTTGTGAGCATCAAGTCAACCAATCACAGAAACGCGTAAATGGCTCTGAAACGGCGACATGCTAAATCAGATATTATCGTAAATGTGTAAAGCCAGGATTTTTTTCAGTCTGAAGGTTCTCAACTCTCAATGTGGTTTGTTGCTCAGGTTTATGGAATTCATACATTCCTGATTGTTCAACTGAGCCCTGTGGGTCCTGTTAATCAAATAAATGAGTCAGTCTAGACAGATGTTTACATACCTCGCTGTGTTGGTTAAAAGCCTGCAGAATGTCCGTCTGTCTGGTAAAATTCCCGTTTGAGTCCTGCAAACCCTGGAGAAGTCTTTCCTTCAGGACCAGGACTGAGACTCTGAGCTGGTGCCACAGCAGCTGCACACTCCTGTCGAGAAATACAACAAACACGCGTAACATACATGTAAAATAAAACATAATCATGAAGCAGCGATGGGTTAAAGCCTGACCTGATGTCCACGATGATGTTGACGGAGTAAGAGAGCAGCTTCAGGGAGAACTCTGTCTCCAGGAGAGCGTGGATCTGCTCCACATGGTCGAGATGTCCTCACAGATGTCCTACCAGAAGACAGACGTTTAATGAGACTCAACCAGGACAAAAACAAGGACAGAGCCAGGAGTGAGCAACTAAAACAGGGCTTCAAGACGAAAGAAAACTGGACTAAACGAACGTCAGGATTCCAAAAACACAAAAGCAGAAGTGAGTGAGTCGGAGTGAGTAATGTCCATGTGGTGGTTTCTATCATAATGTTTTGTTAGTCTTTATTCTCACAGAAAATATGCAATAATGATAAACACAAGCCCCAAACTCTCACCAAGGGATGTCACAATATTTAAAATTATAATGTTATGATTATTGCGAGACAAAATATCATTATTTAGCGATGATTCACGATTACGTTGTCATGATCAAACAGCATTTTCCTTTATTTTCAATGTCTAACACGTCACTTTACCCCAAGTTTGTGAGCAATTTTATTAAATCAAATCTTGTGAATGTAAAAACCTTAATGTGACAAAATACTTTTATAGATGCCTTTGTTTCACAATAATTTGTCACAGGAAATGTTTTTAAAATTATACATTTTCTATACGTTGAAAGAAAAAATTTGCATAGAATTTCCAATATCCATTATTAAACTTCCTGCTGTTGCAAATCGATATTTAGATTTTCAAGCCCATAATTTACTGTTTACAACATACTTCATATACAACATCTGTGCAAAATATCTTTATCCAAAAGTGAGCTGATATTTTTCCCAGCTATGTGAACAAAAAACAACAACTTTAGTTTGCTTCTAATTTTTCCTTTGTTATTAAGAATGTTTTGAGGCTTAAAGGGCACCTATCATGCAAAAAAAAAAAAATTTGAGTTTAATCTTGATCTAACATTGATTTTGTATCAAAACGCAGCTGAAATTTTGTCTCTGAGTGCTCCTGATCGACAGAACTGAGATCTTCTGCATTGTTTATAAGTCTATTAGCCATTCACACTTGTTTTGAGCATTTCTGCAGTACTAGCACCAGGCAAGATCGCTTTGATTGTTCACAATGTGTAATTTCATTTGCAGCCAGTAGATAGAGCTCTAACTCAGTTTTTGATGAGGGAAACGCATGACTGGTGCCTGGGATTGTCCTCAGGAGCGTGTTTGAAGGAGAAGAACACAAAAGATGCATGTAAATAAGTATGAATGTTTTAGGAGAGGGCTCTCTGTAAACTCCAGTGTCTTGTTTATTTCTGTGCGGCAGGAGAGACCAAATTTACTTATTTATTAGATTAAAAACTACAGCACTTTAAAACACTGAATGCACTTTAACCACATTTGCACTGTAGAAATTAGCCACTTTGTACCCTGAGTGAGTTTGACCTTGATGACTTGTCTAACTGTTGTGTCTTCTCCTAAATGTAAAGGAACTACGAATGTAGTTAGCTGTACACTAACTTTGACACATTTACACATGTATTTTATGTACTGATGTTCATTAATGCGCATTGTCCATTTCAAAAAAAAATAAATAAAATGCACATATTTGTCCTTTAAATAATACATTGTCTTGACACATCTCCTGATCTCTCTGGGTGGAGCCTTATAATCCTGAATGAGTGAATGAATGAATGTGTCTGTCTCTATGTGTTAACTCTGTCCCCCACCTAAGGCTCAAAGTCACTGGGACAAGCTCCAGTCACCTGCGACCCCAAACAGGAACAAGAGGTAGAACATTATTGAATGAATGATACAAAACAAATTGTTAAAACTATTATGTGAATGAATATTATGACTGTATATTTGAAAAAAAAAAAGGCAGAATGGCTCAACAGAAGAGTGAGGTGTCTTGCTTGAAGATATTATCAAATCAAACTTTATGCTTGAGTAAGAATTAACAACCCTCCAGTTACATCACTTCTCCCACATTGTTTCCAGAGCAGTTCCTGTTGCTTAATCTGTGAGTCTAAAATAACCTTCACCTTCTGGACTCTACTGTAACTGACTCAAATGTAGGTCACACACTTGAGTTCTGGCTGACACACTGACCGCCGGGCTCGGGCCAAAACCACAGACTCACTGCATGAAATGGATCTGCAGCGGTCACCACGACGACACAAAGACATAAATACTGCACCGGGTTTACCTCAGTGACCCGCAAGATTAAAACAGAGGAGTAAACTTACAGACATCTTGTTCATAAAGCAAGTTAAAACAACAATAAAAAGCTGTAAAGAAGGTTGAAAGACAATCAACAGAAAAAACAAGTTATTCCTGGGTAAAAGCCAAAAAAGAGATTTAAAAACATTCAGAGACGAAATGTAAGAACTGACAGACAAAAACATATTGTATTCCTTCAGAATCAACGAGTAAAGCAAAACCAATGACGACCAATGAGATCCTTTGTTTCATGTGTTTCGTACAAATATGATATATGATTGTACTAGCTCAAATAAAAACATTCATTCATTCATTCATTCATTCATACAAATAAACTTTGGACGGTGTGTTGTGAAGTCAATCTGTGACACGCTTTATGAAGCTCAACAATGCAAGGTGCCTCGGGTACCAAAAGTAAGCTGGCGCATATGTAAACTCTCATAGGGATTTAAAAAAAATTAAAATATTAAGAGTTGTTGTAACTTATATCCACAGTGCAGTTGTTTTCAGTCTAAAAAACACAACAATAACTTAAAATGAGTGCAAAATGTCTTAACAGGCACATAATATGTAAAATTTACTTTTTGGAGTTTTTAATTCTATTCTAAAATTGCTTCTTCGTCAAAAACACTGCTGAAGTTTTGTTTGAGAGATATTTTTCATTTGCCCAAAAACACTGTTCTGAATAACCCTGATGTCACGGATAGATCTCTAAGATTAGATAAGAAGTTTACAAATCATCAAGACCTGCTTTGAGCATTTCTGCAACTACAGCATATCAGGCAAGATCAGTTTTATTTCTCACACTGTGTGAGTTCCTTTGCAGCCAGTAGCTGGAGCTCTAACTCAATTCTTGATGTGGGAAACACATTGCTGCATGTGTGCTTTACTACATAGTTTTTCTTGGTTCTGAGAATGGAATTTCAAAGTGGAAGAGCTCAGGATCATGGAAAAACAAGAACACATTGGTTTTGACCAATCATTGCGATGGATGCCAGCGCAGAGAAGACTGAGGGTGTTTAAAAAAGTTTATGTTGTGAAAACAGCAACATGTTCTCATGGAATGCGTAAAATAGCACGCCATGACAAATTGCGTGTCACGACGACGCCCTCTGCCTGTTTTGGCGTGCAATACACGCTCGTTTTCCCCGGCGTGGTCTGGACACGCCTGTTTGACGACAAACACGAGGTTTTTCAGGGATTAACGGCAAAATTCAAGTCTGAAGTTACAAAAATGTGTAAGTTTAGCTCTTTTGCTTGGAGTTGGTTAAGGTTAGTGTTAGTCTTCATGAATAATAACACCTCTTAACATTCCCCATTGAAATGAACGAGGACAGAAACGCGTCAAATACACACGCATAAAATAGAAGTTGCGTTCATATGACACGCTGTTTACTATAGCGTGGTATTGACACGCTTATCCATGAGAACAGGCTGAAACAGAGATAGAAATAGATAGACCTCTGCAGTTCATAGAGCGGCCACTAATCTAATTCACCTGGGGAAAGAAAGGAATGATTTCTAACAGATTTATGGCCTTATCCTGGGCAATGTAGCCGTGGCCTGAATAATCTAAACTCAAATCTCTGACATATAATTATATAAACCAGTTAGTACAGAGTTGAGTCTGAAAGTTTCAAAGCTACTGAAACATCACAAACTGAAACCTGGAGTCTGAAGATGAAGAATCTGGAATGACTTGGCGCAGATGATTCTTTGACATTTAAAGAGCTAAAATCCATTTTTGAGAATTTGAATCAAATCCAAAATTGTTGTGAAGAATAAACGTGATCTCTATAGTGTATGACTGGTTAAACTACATTTTCCAATTCTTTGTTTTTACCATTGTTCTGATGAGTTTATAAATGTTTTTGTCCAGTAAATATGACATAGTAGAGTCATTCCAACTGTTACTGGCAATCACAAGGTAAATCTGGGACAAAATCCACAAAATTACACAGACATTTGATTTGACAAATGATAAATCTGTAACATTTTAATTGTGTTAAATGATTGTCAGTTGTGAGTAAACCGTTTTTACATTTTGGTGCTTTTTGACGACAAATTACTTCCTGTCATTTTGCACTTTTACTTGTCAACTTCCTGTATGATTCTGATTCTTAACAACCTTGAACGAGCTGATTTCTTTTGAAGCAGACTTTGGTGTTTCCTGATGCAGCAGCAAAGGTTGGTGTAGTGTTGATGTGCTCAGACAGTAATAAAGTCAGGCGTATTTTCCCCGTGGACTTCCTGACAGTTCAGTGAGAGAGTTTTTGCTTTCATGTTTGTACGTCTCACGGGACAAAGCATTAAACCCGGGATGTTAGACAAGTCGCTTCAAAAACGGAAATGAAAGAGAGACACTCGCTGAGGCGCTCAAGAACAAGACAAGGGCAAAGCAAACGCAGATAAACTGAGACGCAAAAGAAACAACAGGCTAATCTCAAACACTAAGGGTCTTTGGGTTCAATATTTGCATGCAATAGTTTTTTTTTTTCACTTTCTAGAATCTGATGATGTCGTAGTGCCTGGTGGTGAGCAAGAGTTTTAGGTCTAGTTTACAAGACAACGTTCCCCGAAAAACCGTCGCAGTCGTAGCGTTTGTGCTCACTGTTTATCTGGTGTCGTGGCGAGCTAATCTTCCTTTACATGGAAACGCAGATAGACCGAAAATGCTGTAGTTCTTCTGCCGCGTCAGGAGGTGGCGTAATTGTGCTCGGGCACTCCAGATGACCTTACCGTGAACCACGCAGCCTATAATAACACGAGCATTGACAGGTTTACAAGTTAATCACATCAATAAAATGACAAAGGAAGCAACAAGGACCAGTGCGACGGGGAAAAAGAGAGATCGTCTTAAACAAACACGGAGGACCGAGGACCAGTGCGACGGGGAAAAAGAGAGATCGTCTTAAACAAACACGGAGGATCGAGGACCGAGGACCAGCGCGACGGGGAAAAAGAGAGATCGTCTTAAACAAACACGGAGGACCAAGGACCAGCGCGACAAGGAAAAAGAGAAGATCGTCTTAAACAAACACGGAGGACCGAGGACCAGTGCGACGGGGAAAAGAGAGATCGTCTTAAACAAACAACACGGAGGATCGAGGACCAGCGCGACGGGAAAAAGGAGATCATCTTAAACAAACACGGAGGACGAGGACCAGCGTGACGGAGAAAAAGGGAGATCATCTTAAACAAACACGGAGGATCCAGGACCAGCGCGACGGGGAAAAAGGGAGATCGTCTTAACAAACACGAGGACCGAGGACCAGTGTGACGGGGAAAAAGGAGATTGTCTTAAACAAACACGGAGGACCGACGACCAGCGTGACGGGGAAAAAGGAAGATCGTCTTAAACAAACACGGAGGACCGAACGAGGCCAGTGCGACGGGGAAAAAGAAGATCGTCTTAAACAAACACGGAGGACCGAGGACCGAGGACCATGCGACGGGGAAAAAGGAAGATGGTCTTAAACAAACACAGAGGACGAGGACCAGTGCGACGGGGAAAAAGAGAGATCGTCTTAAACAAACACGGAGGATCAGGACCAGCGCGACGGGGAAAAAGAGAGATCGTCTTAAACAAACACGGAGGACAAGGACCAGCGCGACGGGGAAAAAGAAGATCGTCTTAAACAAACACGGAGGACCGAGGACCAGCGCGACGGGGAAAAAGAGAGATCGTCTTAAACAAACACGGAGGATCGAGGACCAGCGCGACGGGGAAAAAGAGAGATCGTCTTAAACAAACACGGAGGACCAAGGACCAGTGCGACGGGGAAAAAGAGAGATCGTCTTAAACAAACACGAAGGACCGAGGACCAGTGCGACGGGGAAAAAGAGAGATCGTCTTAAACAAACACGGAGGACCGAGGACCAGTGCGACGGGGAAAAAGAGAGATCGTCTTAAACAAACACGGAGGACCGAGGACCAGTGCGACGGGGAAAAAGGAAAGATCGTCTTAAACAAACACGGAGGACCAAGGACCAGTGCGACGGGGAAAAAGAGAGATCGTCTTAAACAAACACGGAGGATCCAGGACCAGCGCGACGGGGGAAAAAGAGAGATCGTCTTAAACAAACACGGAGGATCCAGGACCAGCGCGACGGGGAAAAAGAGAGATCGTCTTAAACAAACACGGAGGACCAAGGACCAGTGCGACGGGGAAAAGAGAGATCGTCTTAAACAAACACGGAGGATCCAGGACCAGCGCGACGGGGGAAAAAGAGAGATCGTCTTAAACAAACATGGAGGACCGAGGACCGAGGACCAGCGCACGGGGAAGACGCAGATCGCAGAGAGTTGGACACAAACACGAGAAGGACAGCTTGCTTTAAGTGGGCGCAGTCACTTGGGCAGCTGTCCTGCGCATTCACGGTCACACTTCAAACTTTCTTTTCTCCTGAACACTCACATTTCAATGGACTAATCAATCAGCACCCAGAGAGGCTTTGGAAAGTTGTTTTGTGTCTCCGCCTCTGAAATACACAGGTAAGAAACACTGGACACTGTTGGTGAGACTTTGTGAAAATTAAAGGTGCTTTGGCTGAAAGAGACATTTTTGGTGACTGGGCAGTTGACGACAAATTCTTTGAAGCTAATAAATTTATCTAACCCAATTAAGCTATGCTTGAAAAACCTAAATATGTTGAGAGTGAGTGTGTGCAAAAACAACAGCTTATACAGAAAATGAATAAGAAACAGTGTGTTCATGTCAAAAAAGGCAAAAGGCAAACTCTTATATAATCTACCAGCTCGCCGAAAGCCTGATCCCGTCAGATCTCAGAAGCTAAGCAGGGTTGGGCCTGGGCAGTACTCGGATGAGAGACCGTGGAAGAACCTCAGGAGCCACAATGGGGCGAACAGAGGAGAAACTCACTGTTGTGTCCTTAGGCAAGACACTTCACCCACATTACCTAGTCTGGATCTAGTGTGAGTATGAATGGTTGGTGGTGGTCAGAGGGTCGATGGCACAAAATAACAGCCTTGTTTCTGTCAGTCTGCCCCAGGGCAGCTGTGGCTACAATAGTAGCTTACCACTGCCAGTGTGGAATGAATGAATAATGCAGAATGTGAAGCGTCTTTGGGTGTCTGTATAAATCCAATGCATTATTATTATTATTATTATAAAAGAAGGGTCGACTACTGGAAATTTTGGTCGACTAAGACTTCATCGACCGATTAATCGACTAAACGACTAAAGGACTACAACACCTCTGTGCAGTCTTCTTCTACGGTCTTAAGTAGCTGCTACTGAGCGCACATATCAGTGACATAATCATTGACAACAGTTTTTCCTGTTACACTGCGGTGCTTCCACTGAACCAGCCCCTGAAACAACCTCTTGAATCATATCCAAAGAAACGCTGATTCAATGAACACGTAGCTCGTTGTCGAGGAAAAGGGAAGGCATAGGATTTGTGAAAACTCTGTGAAAACTCATGGTCGTATAAACTGCCCCTTAGTCCTGCTTTAGTCCTGTTTAAATCTGGTTTAGTCCTACTTTAGACCTGCTTTAGTCCTGTTTTAAACCTGGTTAAGTCCTGTTTTAGTCCTGCTTCCTCCTGGTTTCTGTCTGCGCAGTAATTCATTTAGCATTTCATTCCTGATTCCACTTGAAATCTCCACCAAAAATAACAGCTTAATTCCAAACTGCGCTCTGGGTTTGATTTCGCGCAGCTCCACAAAACGCTGCCGTAACTCTGAGGTTAAATGACTTTGATGCTCGTTAATAATTGATCTAAGTCCAGTCGTGTCCATCACCGAAGCGTCTCACACTTCTCTGACACTAATTGGTTCAAATCAATGAGTCTCCATCACGCGGCGTTTTCATCATGTTTCGACTTCAGAAGGTTTGGACAGAGAAGAGTCCACGGAGCAGACAGAACGCAATATCTGCACGGAATAACCTTCAACTGACACACATCAAAGAGCAGGGTTAGAACAGGAGTAAAACAGGGCTAGAGCAGGGCTAAAACCGGGCTCAAACTGGAGTAAAACAGGGCTACAACAGGGCTGAAACTGACTAAAACAGGACCAAAGCAAGACTAAAACAGGGCGAAAAACAGGCTAAAGCAGGACTAAAACAGGACTAAAGCAGGACTAAACCAGGACAAAAACAGGTCTAAGCAGGACTAAAACAGGGCTAAAGCAGGGCTAAACAGGGCTGAAACAGGCCAAGAAGACTAGAGTAAACTGGACTGAAACAAGACTAAAATAGGACTAAAGCAGGACTAAAACAGGATGAAAAACAGGGCTAAAGCAGGGCTGAAATTGGACTAAAACAGGACCAAAGCAAGACTAAAACAGGGCGAAAACAGGGCTAAAGCAGGACTAAAACAGGACTAAAGCAGGACTAAAACAGTCTAAAGCAGGACTAAACAGGACTAAAGCAGGTCTAAAACAGGACCAAAGCAAGACTAAAACAGGGCGAAAAACAGGGCTAAAGCAGGTCTAAAACCGGACAAGAGAGACAAGTCGACGTCAAAGAGGGACAAGTCCCAAGTCAAAGAAAGACAAGTCCAAGTCAAAGAGAGACAAGTCCAAGTCAAGTTCAAGTCAAGAGACAGTCCAGTCAAGAGAACAAGTCGTCAAAAAGTCAGTCAAAGAGAGACAAGTCCAATAAAGTCAAGTCAAGACAAGTCCAAGTCAAGAGAGACAAGTCCAAGTCAAAGAGAGACAAGTCCAAGTCAAAGAAAGACAAGTCCAAGTCAAAGAAGACAAGTCCAAGTCAAAGAGAGACAAGTCCAAGTCAAAGAGAGACAAGTCCAAGTCAAAGAGAGACAAGTCCAAAGAAACAAGTCCAATCAAGAGAGACAAGTCCAAGACAAGTCCAAGTCAAAGACAGACAAGTCCAAATCAAAGAGAGACAAGTCCAAGTCAAGTCCCAAGTCAAAAAGAGACAAGTCCAGAGTCAAAGAGAGACAAGTCCAAGTCACAAGTTGCAAGTCCCTACTCTGGTAAAAAGTCTTTAAGTGTGTTTGTTGCAGAAATTCTTTTTAAGAATCGTGTACGCCATTTTTAAAGCACTTCAAGACAAAACGTTTAAGACTTTTAATGCTGTTTACGGTCAAAATGAAAAGTTCTTTACACCTTATGTTCAAAGGTTAAATATTGAACTATTGTCAGTGCTTTTAGCTGCACAAACCGGTCTCCAAATGTTCAAATCCAGTCTTAAATTGTTCAGTCCTACCTCCTCTTTCTCCTCAGTCTGTTATTCCTTTGTCCAAATCCCACAGTTTAAGTCCATTTTGTCCTGAGCTGGTCTGATTTGGACCTGCCATGTGCTTCTGTCTGACCCATTTCTGATTCAGGAGTTTGGGGGAGGGAGACACAACAGTCACAGGGGGTATTTTTGGACCTTTCACACTCGCTCACACACCCCACACACAGACGACAGACGGACAGGAGCAACACTGGGGTTTTACACTGAACAAGAGTCAAGGGCAGGATTTAGAAACTGCAGACAATGAATGACAAGTTAGTGCAAGGTGTGAACAAGGCCACGATCTCATGTGACCTGAACAAATACTCAAATGATACAACTCTAAAGAAGGTCTATGGTGTTTCTTTCGAAGTATTTATAAATAACCTCTGACATAACAGTGTCTCTCATTACTAGTTTACTCCCAGTTGTATTTGACTTGATTTCTGCATCATGTTTGAGTAATCTTGTATTGCAGCTCATGCTGTAGTAGGACTGGGCGATATGGCAAAAATTATTATCACAATTTTTAGGGATGCATCGATCCGATACCTGGATCGGATATCGGTGCCGATCCAGGACATTTTGCTGGATCGGTTATCGGCTCCATGATATCGGTTCAGCCGATATAATGGCTGTGCCTTTAATTGGACATAATGAGACTATTTTACAGGCTGGTGTTGATCCATTACATTTCATAATATTGGACATTTTATTCAGATGAAGTTGTTAAGTTGTGACTTGTGCTATAAACATCAGTTACATAACACAATATGACCAAATTAAGTTTTATAGGAAAAAGAAGCAATTTCCGTCCTTTCACTGGTATCGGTTGATATCGGGTATCGGCAGATAGTTAAAGCCAAATATCGGGATCGATTATCGGAACAGAAAAGCTGGATCGGTGCATCCCTAACAATATTCCTGGAGACTGATCATGATTTCTATTTTATTACAATTCTTGTCGACTCTTGTCTTTTGCCTTAAATACAATCATCTGCTTTACTGTGATTGGTTAAATCCAGCTGTCACTCCATCAGAGCAGAACAAAGACTGACCAGTGTGGACAGATTTTCAGAGAAAACGTGACGAAGCCTTAAATTAAAGTTATTCAAGCAATCGATTAATTAAACATTGTGTGATAATACAATTGTGGCATTTGCAACACTAATAACAAGCTTTTGAAAATCTGCTAAAATCCATGTTTCATTCATAAATAGATATATTTTTGTAAATCAAATTCACCTGGAACTTGCAGCACAAAAGACGTCGACACATGAGCTTCAAAATTCATAAAACTATTAAATCAGACGCCCAAACTCGTTATAAAGAAACAAACCTGGCAACTCTGAGGCTCAGAGAAGTTGGAAATAATTGTCTGTATTTTAACAAACAGATGAATTAAATAGAAAATGGAAATTACAATTTTCCCCAAAAAACAGATTGTCACAACAGTGAGCCTACGATTCCATTTTTATTACAATATTGCCCAGCCCCACGCTCCACTCACTTGTCTGTATTTCACTTGTGATTTATTAAACAAACAATTCAGATTCTAGGACCGCAACTAATAATTAATTTTGGTAGTTGGGTGCTTATTCTTTCGATTTATTGATTAGTTGCTTAGTCTTTTTAATACAAAATCTTTGCAGAATTTAAGCTGAGGTAAGGTCACTTTAGAACATTCTGGAATTGTTGCTTTATGAGCAAAAAAAACCTCCAAGTCCCATAGATTCTCAGCTCAGACATGTTTTGAAGACTATGAGAAACTTGTTAATAATTATTCGATTACTGAATTATTTGACGATTATTGGAATAATCAATTAGAAGTGATTATTCTATTTATTTGTTGCAGTCCTAGTGCGTTTACATGTGCAAGAATAACCCGGTTATGAGCAGTCTTCTGGTTATGATAATTTTCTGGTTATGGTGTTACATGCGCTCAGGAAAACCTGGTTATTCATGTCTCTGTTCACATCTGCACAGAGAATATCCTAGATATTAGACTGGTAACTATGGCAACAATGACACAGATAGGAAAGGAAATAAGCACGTCTGCAACTTTGCTAACTTGTGGGTTTTAACATGTTTGCAGCAACAAACTGACAAAATACAACTAAAGAGGAACATCAGACTGTAGGTCATAGTCAGAGCTTTGGGAAAAGTGATTTTAACTGTGAAAAAATATGTCTGTATTCTGTCAGTTCAGATTCAAGCTGTGTTGTTACAAGCTACTTTATAGCTTTACAATGACATATTGCAAATAAAAAAAAAAAAACTAAAGTGTAATTGTATAGGTCCGACCCTGATGAGAATAACTGCTAAAAAATGAATAAATGAAAAAGAATAATTTTGGTATTTTGTGAATTACTGCTTCTGTCAGATCAGTTCGTTGAGTTTGCACATGCTCAGTTTGACTCCAGCGATGAGACATCAGATTATAGTGTTTAATATTCTGGATATTAACAAAATATTCCAGTGAGAATAACCTGATTTCTCATCACCAGGATATTTGAATAACCAGGTTATTGAAATCAGGTCACACACAAACCAGAATATTTAAAAATCCTGATCATAACCGGGTTGTTCGTAAACACACTCACTTTCCAACAATAAAAATCAGTAATTTAAATTTAGTAAAGAGATCAGCTTATTAGCTCTGCATTTTAGACCAACAGATAAGATATTTTGAATGAACAAAATGTAAATTGTCATATTTCATCTTGTAGTTTATCTCTAAAACAAAACTGGTCTACTTTTTTGTGACTTCCTCAAAGTGTGACAACTGAATGACAGTAGGAATGGGTAAATTGTGCTTAAATATGAAGATTAAAACAGAACTTAAACAGGAGTAAAACAGGACTAAAGATGGCCAAGAAGACTAGACTAAACTGGACTGAAACAGACTAAAACAGCACAAAAGCAGATTAAAACAGAACTTAAACAGGATTAAGCAGCACTAAAACAGGACTAAAACATGGCAGAAACAAGGAAGAAACTAGACCAAAGCTGGATTGAAACAGGACGAAAAAGCAGGGCAGGTGAAGATGCCATAAATGAAGAAGAAATGAACCACAATGCAACACAGAGGATCAACAGAGGATTGAGAGGATTGTTTTTCATACTGTGCAGGTCTGCAGGACTAGTTTAAATGTTCTTGTGTTGGTTTAACAGGAAGGTTTTAGTCTTCGTCCCTGAACATAATATTTTACCCAGAGAGAGCAGTGAGAGCTGAAAACACCGTCAGCTGCAGTGGGAGTCAGTTTGAAACACGTGTCTTGTTCACATTTGTCCCTGAAGCAGCTGTTTGTCTCTGCACCAGAACAAAACAGAGTCTCATCGTGTAAACTGACCTGTCAAAGGAACAATAAATACAACTCATGTGTGAAGTAGATCATTCTTAATCAGACTGTTTTAGTGAAGGTCAAAAGGTCAAACAGTCAAGACAAACAACTGGTATTGTTTTTCTATTGACCTTCAAGAGTCAAAGTAATGACAGCTTTGATTCAATGACGATGCTTTGTGCAGCTTTAACAGAAGTTTGTTTGTTTGTTTTTTCATTCTTTCTAAATTGTGTGAATCAAATAAGTGAATATTTTAAGATTCTCTAGAAGCACTTGAACTAATACAAATTCAGCAATTCATGTGTGAAAAAACATATTTTACTGGACTTTTATTGTAAATTATTTAGTTTGATTAAAGCTATTCCACTTGTAAGTTGAGAAGATTATATTGACTGAGTAAACTTTTTGTTTTGGCCTCCTCGTCTCCTTGTTCCCTAACTATTGTCTCCTAATCTCCTTGTCTCCTCTTTTCTTTGTTCCCTCCTCTCCATGTCTCCTTGTCTTCTCTCCTCTTCTCCTCGTCTCCTCTCCTCACCTCCTTGTCTCCTCTCCTCCCTCTCTCGTCCGCCCCCTCGTCTCCTTGTCTCCTCTCCTCCCCTCTCCTCGTCTCGCCCCCTCGTCTCTTTCTCCTCTCTCCCTCTCCCTCGTCTCGCCCTCGTCCTTGTCTCCTCTCCTCCCTCTCTCCTCGTCTTACCCCTCGTTCTCCTTGTCTCCTCTCCTCCTCTCTCCTCGTCTCGCCCCCTCGTCTCCTTGTCTCCTCTCCTCCCTCTCTCCTCGTCTCGCCCCCTCGTCTCCTTGTCTCCTCTCCTCCCTCTCTCCTCGTCTTACCCCCTCGTCTCCTTGTCTCCTCTCCCCTCTCTCCTCGTCTTACCCCCTTGTCTCTTCTCCTCAGCCCCTCCTTGACCTCCTAGTGTCTCGTCTCCTCTCCTCACCTCCTTGTCTCCTCTCCTCTCTCCTTGTCTCCTCTCCCTCTTGTCTCCTCTCCTCACCTCCTCGTCTCCTCTCCTCTCTCCTAGTCTCCTCTCCCTCTTGTCTCCTCCTCACCTCCTTGTCTCCTCTCCCCTCTTGTCTCCTCTCCTCACCTCCTCGTCTCCTCTCCTCTCTCCTAGTCTCCTCTCCCTCTTGTCTCCTCTCCTCACCTCCTAGTCTCCTCTCCCTCTTGTCTCCTCTCCTCCTCGTCTCCTCTCCTTGTCTCCTCTCCTCGACCCCTCCCTGTTATATCACATTGTCAGGATTCTTCGGTCACAGCTGAGGTGAAATCAGAGACAGAAATAAACAACAGCTGAAGCTCTGCGTGCTGCAGTGTCTCTACTGTCCACCGGAGGACGCCACACACTCCATTTCTCAAATATGACAAAATTTATTCATTCTGTTCTATTAATGTGTTTGTTATAAATTGTGCCAAGCTGTCTGATGAATTCTGCTAATACTGACATTTGACTGGTGTAAAAGAGTGCATCGTTTATCTACAACAAGTATTAATCTACAAAACAAGTCAAAAAGTTAGAAAATCTTATAATCTGCTTTGTGCACTTGAATCTTCCATTTCCAAATTGAAATTACCTAAACATTGTTACAAAAAAGTACTACATTCCATGTCTCATTACAAATTAGAAAAGCAGCAGACGTTCCAAACCAAGACCAGCATTAACCACTTATGAAGCTGTGCTGTAGTGTTCTCATGAGTCCAGTAGATGGCAGTGCTTGTTAGCTTTTGTTCAGGATTCTACAGCACTGAGAGTTCAACACAAACACACTAAATGTAAATGTGACTGGCAGGTATGAATGACAGAAGTGGGACCTAAGAGTCAAGTCGAGTGTGTTAAATGCTTTGAACAGTCTGTTTGTTTGTTTTTACCTTGAGCTGCAGCAGGTGAGCGTCCACGTGTCTCCCCTCTCGGTCCTGGACACAGAGTGAGACAGCTGGTCACTCTCTCTCCAGCCGCTCTCAGCCACTTCTCGATCTCGGGTAAATGTAGAACCACTTTCCAGTCGGCTCCGGTGTGAAGAGGAGGAGGCTTCTGACACCTGCACCGGGACGGGACCAGGACTTAGGATTCATTATTGTACATGTTACTTCATCTCACTACTAGACTTTTTGTGTAGTTTAGAGTCATTTTCAAAAAGAATTAGCTCTGTGCAAAAAAAAAACACCAGTTGGCTTGTTTATATTCAAAACAACTAACTTCTGTACTTATGAGTATTTCCTGTTAGCGTTAGCATTTACACACAAATACTTTCGTCCTTTGGTGAAGGATTCTGCTGATTTGTATAGTTAATGTTTACAGAGACATTCCCAACAACCCAATTCTGTCTGATCTTCCAATTATCTACTGATTTTAGACTGAAAACCTCATAGAAATTAACTGAACAGGAAATGCTTGTAAGTACAGCTTGAATATAAACAAGCCGACTGACTTCTGTGCACAGAGCCAATTCAAGACTGGTTGAAAAAAGAATTATTATTTAGTTTTAGTTTAGTTTAACAAGCTTTTAATTTAATATGTTTGACAAAAAATAAATGAATCAGAAAGAGTCTACAAAGTGATAAAAAAAAACAAGATCAGGTGCTCCTCAAAGATCCTGTGGGGACACAGAAAACTACTAAAGCAGTAAGAGAGATCTGAGGCACACCCATGTTTAGCAGCTGAATTCATTTGTTTAACTCCAACATGTTTTGACAAACGTCTTCTTCGGGACAGGTGCATATACATCGGAGTGCCTCAGATCTCTCTTTACTTTAACAAAAAAGAAGTGGTTTCAATCTATTCCATCAAGTTAAGAAAGACAGACTTTAAATCTTTGTCAATAAACACACACAGATGGAGCGTCAGTTTAAATTGCTAAAGTGTTACTCCACATGCAAAGGTGGTAAGGTAATATTGTAGTCACAGCTGCCCTGGGACAGACTGACAGAATCAAGAGCCACGTTTCCATTTGCCTCAGACTGTTAATGATGGTGAGCGTCTCTACTGCAGGTCCAGGCTCCTGAGCTGCTGACATCACTCACACATTACACAGGTTTTCCTAAATTATTCTAAACTAAACTGTACCTGCATTATCCCTTTTCGTCCTGGCATCGATCTGACTGATTCTCAAAAAGACATGTAATAATTCCATGTTTGTGTCTGTCACTTGAGTGTCGGGCTGGTGTGAAAAAGAAACTACTTCCAGTTTTTTCTCACTTTTCTGCAAAGTCTTTGCAACCCTGAACTGCATTCCACACTTGTTGTATTTAATACTTTGAAGTTGGATTATGTTGGCCACATTACATGCACGATGTTTTACAGTGTTTTTCCTCGACAAACAGAACATTTCTGATGCTAATGCATTATCTTTACTTTGTTAGGTCTATCGGAGCAACAAATTAAGTTTTCATCACTGGTTCTACAGCGGTTTGTCACAGGATCAAGTCAACGTTTGGTGTGGAACATTATTTCATGTTTCTATCTGCTCTTTTCTGTCTGTGTTTTCTAATGTTCAATTATCAAGCCTAAAAGGTGGAACGCAGTGAGGTCTGCTCCAGGGTCCAGGGTGAAAGCAGAGGCCCATTACAGACCCAGTGAACGGGGCAGAATGGGCCACTGTGTGCTGTGGAAACAGCATAAAACGTATCGTACTGCCCCGACCCGAGCCTATGGAAACAGGACTAAGGCTGTTTTGAGCTCCATAGTGACCCACGTGCTGCAAAACTAATGTTGGCAATAGAGGTTCTGCACTGATATCATTTTATGCAAAAAATGCTTAGCAACATTTAGAATGAGTGGCATTTCTTCAATGTATTTCTTTTGTCTGTAACAACAGTTGATGATTTAGGACATTTTAACTGCAACAAACGGACTCAAAAACATCTTTTGTAAGAAGAAAAAGGTAATAAGTTCAACTGTGTGTGATTTCAATGTCTGATAAATGTGAGAAGCTAAATTCTTGTTGTTTATCTGCTTTGCTACAACTGTTTTTACATGTCAGTTAAAAAAACCCATTGCTCAGTAGACTTGTTGTGGGTTGAATTTGTGGTCAAACTGTAGTTATTTGTCCTGTTTTAGCTGTTTATTGAACTCTAACAAGAGAAAATGTCCTTTCTCTCTATTGACTATCGCATCATGAACATTTAGAATGATGTCATGTCACCTAAAGAACCTCTATACTTTACCTTCTGGAGTCGTGTCTGGTGGTGGTTCCTCTGCTGGCTCCCTGCTTCCCGAGAGAACCGGCGTCCAAACCCTGCTCCTGGTTCAGGTCCCGGTTCAAACTCGGGTCCATGTCGTCACAGTGGTCGCACGGGGTCGCTGTGGTTGCCATGGGAGACGAGGGTTCAGGGGTCAGCGGAGACAGAGCGACCGTACTCATTCTCGAAGAAGAACGCCGGAGGGAAACCGCAACTGTCCAGAGAGAGAGAGAAAAGACAAAAGTTTAAATGCCTGAATGTGGAACAGAAATCAGACAAGTTGAAAAAGTCCACTGTTTATACTCATTAATTCATTCATTCAATCATTCAGGGTCTAGTTGTAGCAGCAAACAGGTCATTTAGATTAAATTAAGCGATAGGGCTGCACTGTCACAATATTTCTGACGAGTATTTGCGATTCATGATCCAGAGTTCACATATTGTTGTTGATGAAGGAAATGAAGGGACTTTAAAAACTGCAGCCTTTGCGGTTTGCTGATTGCGTCCATTGTTGCGATTTCGATGAATTGTGCAGCACTGGTAAGCACGTCATAACACAAATCAGAACATTCTAGGCCGATAAAAGTTTAAACTGGACTTTTAGATTGAAATTCCCAGAGCAGTTTTAGTCTGAGCCACAGTCGGTTTGATTTCAAGCTTCAGTCTGAGCTCAGCTTCTGCACAAAACAACCTTTATTCTACCTCCTTCTCTCTCTCTCTCTCTCTCTCTCTCTCTCTCGCTTTTCATTAGTGTTTCTCTTCCCAACTTTTTCTACCTCTCTTCTGCCCTCTCTTTCTATCTCTTTCTCTCTCTGTCTCTTGGTAAATGGTCTCTATTTATATAGCGCTTTTCCCATTTTTCTTTTGTTTCTCTTATGGTCTGGCCCATTGACTGTACCATAAGAAAACCATTTGCCTCATATCTTGCGCTGCCACAGCTGATTCCCAGCTCAGCCACCAAACTCTCTCTTAAAGTGACAGTAAAAATATAATAAAGGTAGGTAATGTTTATTAAGGACAATGTACAATTACATTAAGCTCAATGGCAGAGATGCTTGTACCAGAATATAGCTTACAGCTCATTTCCATCTGTATTTTTATTATTGACCTTTATTTAACCAGGGAAGTCCCACTGAGATTCAGAATCTCTTTTGCAGGGGAGGCATTAATGGACATGTTTTTAGTTGTAGGAGGAAACCGGAGTACCCAGAGGAAACCTACGCAGACACAGGGAGAACATGCAAACTCCACATAGAAAGGCCCCAGGTCGACTGGGAATCAACCCAGAACCTTCTTGCTATGAGGCCAGAGCGCTAACCGCTGCGCCACCGTGTCGCCCTCTGTAGTCCTGGGGAGGGAGAGGGGAAACTCCAAATAATTTCCAGAAATCAAAATAAACACAATCAGATGAACTTTGCTTATTTATGCAACTCAAATGCATTATCTTTCAACATAAAATAACAAGCATAAAACAAAAATAATAAATAATTAAATAGTTCAGAATTATTCTTAAATACGTGCTGAATGCTGCGCTCTGATTGGCTGTGGTTAGGTGGGTCTCTTCAGTTTCACTTTGCTGTTTGTGTTTTTAAGCCATAATTGCAACCAAAAATAAATACATGTCTTTAGTGATAGGCAAATGAAGCTTCAAGTGTACTGAAACATGAGTCAGTGCTTCGCAGAGGTGGTTCGTTAGCTCCCCGGCGCTATCTTGTGGTCAAAAACATGTATGCGTGTAAAATCAAACCGTGTCATGAACAAATAAAGACAGATTTTTTTGAAAATTAACCAACAATATCGTATTAAGTAGCTTTTTTTATTTTTTCATTTCTAAAGTCAGACCATACAACAGATAAAAGTTACGATTGAGCAGGTCTCAAACTCTCAACCCTTCACACTCCAAGCGGACGTTTTTTTTAAATTAATAAGCAGGGTCTAAACTTATTTATTCAGTAACATTCTTTAATCAATTGTAAAACCAGGTCCAACATGAACCAGTCCAGGTCTCTGAAGTGTCCCAGATCATGAGGCGATTCTTTTGCTTCAACACAACTCAGCTGAAATGAACTTTTCTGAACCACTTCAGCCAAACCTTTTAGGCCAATTGCACGTGACTAAAGAATGACGACATCATTCATCACACCGGGAACAAGGAGTGAGTTGGCCCCGTAAGCAAATGCGTTTGGAGGACTGTGTTTGCTTAGAGCGCTTTAGGCTAAAACACGGACTCTTTTGGACCAGAGACAGAGCGACACTTGACATGGATGTGCTGCTTTCTGACAAAAGGTAAGTGTAGTATTTGCGTGCTTGTGTTTAAACGTGGTTTTACAAGATAATACATGTGATCAGTAAAAGTGCAACGCATAACCTATTAAAAATACATAAGAGAGGGAACTGTCTGATTCTTAAACACAGAGATATATTTCGAGACCTGCCGCAGTCAGTCCTGAGTCCTGGACCTGGCTCTGGGTCAGTCCGGGTCTAGACCTGGCTCTGGGTCAGTCATGTCTTGTGGTTCTGTGCCTCGCTAATGTGTATTTATTGAGCTTTATTTAATCAGGGAAGTCCCACTGAGATTCAGAATCTCTTTTGCAGGGGAGCCCTGGGGGAAGGGTCAGGGAGGCAGTAATGGACATGTTTTTTAGTTGTAGGAGGAAACCGGAGTACCCGGAGGAAACCTACGCAGACACGGGAGAGAACATGCAAACTCCACATAGAAAGGCCCCAGGCGGCCCGGGGGTTGAACCAAGGACCTTCTTGCTATGAGGCCAGTGCGCTAACCACTGCGCCACCGTGTCGCAGTATGAGCAAAACTGCATCTTGCATCTCCAAGAACATGAACAAAACCGTGGTAATGGGACGTTGTTTTCTTGTAGTTAAATGTAAACATTTAGTTTAGTTGTGAAAAAAAAACATTTAAAATAAACAAGGTTTCTCAGTCAAACCATTACAACTCCTAGCAACACACTCACAAACCTCAATACGCGAAAAGCTTAAGTCCAAGATGTCGGATCCAGAGATGAACGAGAGACTGCAATGCTTGTCTGAGATCAATATACAGATACAGTTCTTACAAATACGAAAGGAAGTATGTAGGAAGACTTTAAAAGTATTGGAGAAGAATAAGTTTTGGACTAAAAAAAATATTCAGTTACTTGAGACCAAACAAAGTAAACTTGAAGAGAGAATTTTCCTTTGCCAGTCCATACAGAAGCTCCAGCAAAAAAAGGACCAGCAAGAGGACCATCAAGAACAAGAGAATCGGCAAGAACAGGAGAGCCAGCAAGAACGAGAGGACAAGCAAGAACAGAGAGCCAGCAAGAACAGGAGAGCCAGCAAGAACGAGAGGACAAGCAAGAACAGGAGAGCCAGCAAGAACGAGAGGACAAGCAAGAACAGGAGAGCCAGCAAGAACGAGGGACAAGCAAGAACAGGAGAGCCAGCAAGAACCAGAGGACAAGCCAAGAACAGGAGAGCCAGCAGAACCAGAGGACAAGCAAGAACAGGAGAGCCAGCAAGAAGCAAAGGACAAGCAAGAACAGGAGAGCCAGCAAGAAGCAAAGGACAAGCAAGAACAGCAAGAACAAGGCAAGAGACAGGAGAGCCAGCAAGAACCAAAGAGACAAGCAAGAACAGGAGAGCCAGCAAGACAGAGACAGGCAAGCAGGAACAAGGAGAGCAGCAAGAACCACAAGCCAGGAGGCCAGGCAAGAACCGACCACGCGACAACAGGACCATCAAAGACAGGAGAACCAGCAGGAACAAGAGACCAGGAACAACAAAAGGACCAAGAGCCGGAAGAGAGTAGATGAGAGGAAAGTACAGTGATATAATGCGGAAAGTTGACTCGTATTGAAGAGTTAAGACTCAGCTGCAGACTTACAAGAGTGATCTGTCAGAAATTCAGATTGAAAAAGACAATGCCTGGCCAGTCTGCAAGAGATACAGGAGAAGATTTCAGAGACCCAGAACCGCCAACTAGAACTTCTACTAGAACATCACAAAACACTCCCCGTTTGCTATAGTTTATTTAGCACTACGTTATACTATAATAATATGCAGTGAGAACGTGCTTTCATTTGGTCTTTATTTTGAATGGTGTGTGGTAGATGTACACATGTTATATGTAATAACATTTTAAAGAAGTAATTAACTTTTAAGTACATTTCCAGCAGTTTTTAGAGAAGTTTACTGCATTCAAACAACTTATGTCTGGACTGAATTAGTGATGAAAGACTACAGTCTCAATTCAAATGTAAACCCAAGTGTCTACTGTACGGTTTTGTTTATAGATAATTATTTATCATTCACATTGTAAGGACCAAAAAATGTATACACACTTACTTTATGGGGACAAAAAGCAATTTCTCTCTCCCTATCTTATACTTTATACTTATCTGTCCCTCTAACCTCTCCTCTCCTTAATTTTCTCTCATTAAATTTCTCTGTATACCTCTCTCTCTGCCCCTCTTTTGCTAACTTTCTCTTTCTCTCTTACCACCCTATCTTTCCCTGTTCCCTCGCTAAAAGTCAATTAATTCCCTATTCTCTCTCTCTCCCTCTTCAATCTCTTCTTCTTCTCTCCTCTCTCTTCCCTTCTTCTAACTTCTCTCTTCTCTTTCTCTTCTTTCTGTTTTCCCTCTTTTCCTCTCCCTCACTATCTCTCTCTCCCATCCCTCTTCACTCTCCCTTTTCTCTCCCTCTTCACCCCTCCCCTTCTCACCTCCTCTCTCCTCTCTTTCACCCCCTCTCTCCCCTTTCCTCTCCCCTCTCTGTCTCTCTCGTCTCCCCTCTCTCTCTCTTTCACCCCCCTCTCTCCCCTTTCCCTCTCTCCCCTCTCTGTCTCTCTCGTCTCCTCTCTCTCTCTCTCTCTTTCTCTTTTTCACTCTCCTCTCTCTTCTGTCTCTCTTTCTCTTTCCTCTCCCCCTTTCTTTCCTCTCTCTCTCTTCTCTATCCTCTTTCTCTTCCCCCCTCTCTCTTGCTCTCTCCCTCTCTCTCCTCTCTCCCCTCCCCTCCCTCTCTCTCCTCCCTCTCTTCACCCCCCCCCCCCTCTTCTCTCTCTCTCTTTCTTCATCTCTGATCTCATCCTGACGTTCGTCCATGAGCTCATCCTCCTCACACACACAGGAAACACTCTGGTGGTCTGATTCAACATTTATCCTAATCAATAACTCTGATTGTACATTTAAAACTTGTTTAAACTCCCCGGAAACAGCGTTAATTGTGACTAAATTATCATTATCATCATATTTAAGCTATAAGTTAAGCATTTACAGCAATAACTTGAGTCTTTTTGTCTGAGAAGCTCTTGTCCTGGTTTAGTGACGCGTAACATTCCTCGCTGTACTTGTACACTGAAGTACTTTGTGTGTAGTACTTTCACGTGTAGTTGTACTTTCACGTGTAGTACTTTCACGTGTAGTACTTTCACGTGTAGTACTTTCACGTGTAGTACTTTCACGTGCAGTACTTTCACGTGTAGTAGTACTTTCACGTGTGGTCCCATGTGTTGTGTGTCTGTTAGTAATGACCCATTTAACATTGGCCTCTTCTTCACTCAGCGTCTCTCAGAAACTCTGCTCTGTATTATTCACCGTCCTTAGTCAGTCAACAGGAAGCTTACGGGCTGACAAACGATCATATCTGGCAACGCTTTGTTAAATGAACGTTTAAGCTCCAGGAAACTTTGTTCTTCAGACAAATGTGTTTTACTTTGGAGAAATGAACTGGGTCTAACTGTGGTGTAAACATGCTGTGACATGAGAGAGAGAGGGAGGGAGAGAGAGAGAAAGAGAGAGAAGGGAAAGAGGTGGAGAGAGAGAGAGAGAGAGAGCAAGAGAGAGGGGGGCGAGAAAGAGGAGAGAGAGGAAAGAGAGGAGAGAGGGGGGGCAAGAGATGGAGAGAAATAAAGAGGGGAAAGAGGGGAGAGAGAGCAAGAGAGAGCGGGGAAGAGAAAGGAGAGAGAAACTGAGAAGAGAAAAGGAGTTGAGTGAAAAAGAGAAGGATAGAGAGAGCGAGAAAGAGAGAGAGGGGAAGAGAGAAAACAATATAGAGAAGACGAGAGAGCAAATGAGAGGGGTAGAGGGGGGAGAGAGGATAGAAAAGAGAGAGAAAAAAGAGAGAGAGCAAGGGAGAGGGGGGAAGAGAAAGAGGAGAGAGAAGAGTGAAAAGAGAAGATGGAAGATAGAGAGGGAAGAGAGAGAACAATATAGAGAAGAGAGAGGAGAGATGAGAGAGGGGTGAAGGAGAGAGCAAGTAGAGAGAAGGAAGAGAGCATAGGGAGGGAGAAAAAAGAAGGGGAGTGAGAAGAAGAGAGTGAGAGAGGAGAAAGAAAGAGAGGGAGAGAGAGATGAAAGAGGAGAGAAAGAGAGAAATAAAAAAAGGTGTGTCACAAGCTGTCCAACATGTGACACAAGTTATAATATAATGTTTTGATTTTAGAATTATTTCAATAACTGGGTCAAGAAGGTTCACAAAAACTGACTTGAGCTGTTTTAAAAAGTAAAACAAAAAAACAAAAAAGACAATTTTGTTTGCATTGATTCAAATTAATTTCTTACTTTCCCTGATGCTAAAGTGGCCTTCTAACAGACACACAAACACTGTAGTTATGCAAACAATGGTGTCTCTTTTGACAATATTCACTGAGAAAGTCCTGCAGTCCTTTGAACACAAAAAAACAAAGCATCTTGTCTGTTAACATATTCAGAGCAGTTTTCTTCCAGACAGTCTGAAGTCAGTTCCTTTGATTTCCCGTCACAAACTGCTTCTTTAAAGTCCAAACACACATGACATAATCTGCTGGTTCTTTTGTAGATTCCAGTGAAAGAGAGAATCCCTGAGCCTGAAGCGAGAGACAAACACAAACATCTGCTGCTGCTGCGGTTACATCATGTGGAAAACACTGCTCTGGGCTTAATCTGGATAATCTGAGAATATGACTCAAGTCTAATCTGAGGAGACACGTGAGTCAGAGCTGAGGTCACACCATGAGACAGCACAATGCAACAACTACAGTATATTTAATACAAGTGAGTGGTGATTGACAAAAATACACAAGTAGATGTACTGTAATAAGGTCAATAAATTAAACTAATAATAGAGGTTATGCACTGACATCATTTTATTCCAAAAATGCTTAGCAACATTTAGAATGAGCGGCATATCTTTAATGTATTTCTTTGTTGTCGTGGCAACGGCTTGTCTGCTAAAACAGTTGATGATTTAGGACATTTTAACAGCAACAAACGGACTCACAAACATCTTTTTTAAGAAGAAAAAGGTAATCAAGTTCAACTGTGTGTGATTTTAAATGTCTGATAAATGTGAGAAGCTAAAGTCTTGTTGTTTATCTGCTTTGCTACAACTCTTGACTTGATTTTCTCTTTTTACATGTCAGTTACAAACCCAGTGCTCAGTAGACTTGTGGTTGTAGTTTATTTTTCCTGTTTTAGCTGTTTATTTAACTCTTACAAGAGAAAATGTCCTTTCTCTCCATTAACTCTCATGAATCGTTGCCACTCAGTGCTCACATTTAGAATGCTCTGATGTCACCTGCAGAACCTCTAATTGACAACTGCGATTAGCTAATTGCAAACCTGCAATTTTCCTCCTTTCTTACGCAGTACTTTTTTATAGTTTTTGGACACATCGCACTACGAAAGTGAACACACAGCCTTCGAACGGAGCACAAAACAACTAAACAAAGTCTCTATAAACACTGCTTTCATGACTGTTCTAGTGTGTATTCAATAAAAACACTTAAAAATAAGGAGTCACGTTTTAAAGTTGCTGCTAGCGTTAGCCGCTTATTGTAGCTTGGACAAGTAAAACATCGATAGTTTCCTGACAAAAGCTAAGTCCTGTCTGAATAAAAGCTGACTGATATTAGTCCATAAACACTGCAGTGTCACAGGTTGAGACAAACATTGTTTTTGGAGTTTTATTGATCTTTTTTTTCTCTCTGTGATACCACAGCGGTTCAAAGCAGAATTGGCCAAAACCTACAGCAGAAGTCAACACCAAAATGGATCAAAATCTACAATGAGGGCACAACATTCTTCCAGTCCAATCATATTTAATACAGTTTGCATGTTCTCCCTGTGTCTGCATAGGTTTCCTCTGGTTGCTTCGGTCTCCTCTACCACTAAAAACATGTCCGATAAGCTTTTTCTCCAACACTACAGATGTAAATGAGCCCTTAAAGTTAGAATCTGGTACAAGCATCTCTGCCTTGTGCTTCATGTAACTGTAGATTGTCCTAATAAACATTTTAATCTTAATAAAAGCAGCCTGATTGCAAATGTGTTAAATTACTTTTTCATGACAAAGTACAACTGGCTCTCACCCACCTAATGTCTAAACAATCTGAACAAAACCTATCATCAAAAACCAAAACAGAAATCGTAAACCAAACAAAACTGAGCAGTAAAGCATCCCTAAACACAGAGACATGAGACGGACAGATAAACAGCCCTTCTCTCTCTCTCTCTCACACACACACACACAACAAGACAGCAGGGGGCGCTTGCTGCTCTCCGGGCCTGTGCGCTGTTATGAATAATGCACTGAAGCAGCAGAGGCGTTCAGGATCCTGTTTCCACTCGTTAATCTCAGCTCCAGAGCCGTGTGTGGTTTCAGAGGAAAAATCTATACTGTCTGAGCAAAGTCATTTTTTAAATCAAATCCGATTGAACAGAACTGGAAATAGACACGTTCACAAGGACTGTTTCAATATAAGAGGAGAAAGTCAGTGGGACGTCTGGATTGTAATATCTCCATGGGTATTTTTTCTATTTGAAAATGTATAACAGGGCTGGGTCAATAGGTCTTTTGGTACGATGCATATGACGATTGTTAGAGCCAAATACAACATCAGTGTTACCCACAGGATTACACTGAGACTATATGGTGGCACAAACAATCTGTATTACATACATTTTATTTGTATTATATTTTTTGGGAGTCTTAATGTAATGTAACTTTTATTTCTCCAAACTCAGACAACCTCATGTAATTCTAGTCCTGTGTGAATGTGTACGTCTGTGTTTTCAGTCCAACAATCTTTTTACAAATTATTTATTATTTCTCTGGAGCTATTTTACCTTCAGATTTGAACCAAATTATTATATATTCAACGCGAATAGTTCTCCAATGAAATATTTTTTTTTTTTACAATTAAAAAGCTAAAAACAAAATCTGTGACCCGAAAGTACAACCTCATTGTCGTGGTAACAGAAGGTTGAGAAGATTAAAGGTGTTTGGGGAAAAGTTTGGATTAAAAGAGAGAGAGAGTGAAATCTGATAGTGAGGATGTCATTCTGATTGACCATCAATACAACGAACGAATGAAAGCCACATTTACGCTGCCACAGCTCAGGTCACTCAGGTCATTCATGGAGAAAACAAATCCAAAACACACAGTCATGAATGAAAGCTATTCAGAATAAGTCTGTAAAAACAAGACAATTACAGCTTCAATTGACCTTTCTTAGTTACTGTTGCTAGGTCAAATATGACAGCGTGCCATAGACTTCAATGACAAAAGAAGTACTCCTGTTCACGTTAGTGACTTTTTTAAAGCAATTTTTCCGCGATATCCTCTAGATCGAGGCAAAAGGGTTCACTATGCAGCGGAGGGATTTATTCAAAACATTAAAATACGCAAGAGGACATAACTATGGAGGCTAATGCTACTGGTCTCAAGCTAAATCAGAGAAACCCATGATTTTAACGTTACCTCAAATACAACAAGCACAGCCTTGTCCTGCTCTTGCACTGCCGGGTAAGTTCACTTTCATATGTTAAGGTCTATTTTTCTCTATTGCAAAATATTGTTCATTTACGAGGCTATGTTAGCGAGCTAAACCTACTAACTAGCTAGTGTTGGCTAAAGCTAAGAGGCTCGCTAAACTTAGCAGCTTAGAGCGCAACTTCTGCAGTTATATCCTTGTCGTGGTAGAACTTGGGGTCTAGTTTGTGTTTTGCCTCTAGAATCTAACAACACAGTAAGGTCCATAGCTATAGTTAAACATTAGTTTTACCTTTGAGCAGACATTTATTTGATATATTTAGCTGGTAGAGGAGCCGTCCCGAGCCGCCCGTACTGTTTAATCTATTGTTGCACTGCTCAAGTTGTTTTTCGGCTTTAGAAATGGAAAGAACACAACTCCTCCGGTCAATATTTCGGGGTATCTGTGGTCCAGTTTACAAAAACCGTAGGCGCATCGCTTCATCATCTTGCTTGGAACTCAAGATTTGACGGACCATTTACATAGCAACGGTTGCTACGATGTTTGATTTGACAATAGCCGTTTTGGGGCGGGGCTCGGCGAAAGGTCAATTCTCGTCGTGTGAAAGTCTGTGACAAACTCAGACGTCGTGGGAGAACTTACAACGTGAGCTAACAAAGGAGACTCCCCAACGGTAACAACATAAACAAGAGCACCTCTTGGATTTTAGGAACATACAGAAGGATTTTCTCGACGTCACTTTCCGCTCTATGCGCATGTAGAAGATGCATGCAAAGAGACTCTGTTCGTCTAGTTTGCAGGGGAAACTTCTGGGACAAAAACAACAAAACAGGACGAGAGCATCTGGTTGGATCAGGTCTGTACCAAATGTAACGTGTTTGAGTCGTAAAGACGAGTTTCAGTCACCAATGTTGATTTAGCAGCAGAACTTTTGTTTTCTCACAGTGATAAACTCTTGTAGTTACTGACAACAGCGCCGGTTACTGTTGCTGCTACAGTTTTGTGTCAATCAGCTGCAGCTCTTTCTGCTGTCAAACAATCCCTATATACAGTCACAAATATAATCACATAGGGGCTGCACAATGAACTGAAATCAAATCCCAAAGGCTGCCATTTTTGAGGGCCGTAATTTTATTCACAAACAACAAAATGTCCTGTGAATTTCTACATAAAAACTGAAAATATTGTAGTTTAGATTGTTCTAAAACAAGTGATGAAGTAGGTCAGTTCTTAGACAATATTTCAGTTGTTTTGCAAGTTATTCAGGATGTTGCTAAACGTGAAATTTCAACAGAATTCACAAATCTAATCACACAATCCCAATACTGGACAGAAAATTAGATGTTTTCCCCATATTGTGCGCTGGTGCAAAACAGATTTTTATATCCTCTGAAATGTATAAATGTGTTGTAAAGTGATCTATCATGTTTTTATTGAAGTGTGTTAGTTAATGATGTTACTTGTGTCATGTATCTCGTTGCTCTACTGTGTCATGTATCCTGTTTATCCTGTGACTCTCTGGTGTTAATAAAGTCGTCCTCTTCATGGCTGCCGTTGTTCTGCACAGATATGACAGGTGAGATTAACTCTAGATTAGATATAAAGGATTACATGAGTCTGAGCCAGAGCCAGAGAAAGGTCACGAGCAACACACTTTATATGACAAGTCTGAGAGAAGGCAGACTGCAAACACTCTTGATTCGTATTCTGTCAATCTTTAAAGTTTCATGTGACTTTTGACCTGAGTCTTGTCCAGAACAGAAAGAAAGAAACAGATCTCTGTGGTGTCTCAGTCTGGGGGTATTTTAGTGTTGGTTCAATAAAGCGGCACAGATAATGTAAAGATTTAGACTCACTGTGGTCTTCCTGAAACAGACACAGATGGAGCACAAACATAACGGACAGACAACAAAGAAAATGTGAATGAAAGATCTACAATATGCTCAGGAACATTAATATTCCAATACTCCGGATAAAAGATTATTTGGTTAACGACACAAGAGAACCTAAGAGCAGAAAGAACCTGTTAATGTTGTCAGTTAAGTTACAAGTTTTAAGTAAAAGTTGGTAAATTATCGGTGAGTGGAATTCATCTTAGTCACCCACAAATGAAGGCTACACATTTTTATTGGTTAAAACAGTGATGCACCACAAAGATACTGGGATTTTATATCAACGCTGATCATAACAGTTCAACCAGTATAGTCGTTGCATCTTTACTTCTAGTATTATACTATGTTATACTATTTTACTTCTCACTGCTGATGTTGCCCAGAGCATCTCATAATATTTAAAATATATTCATGAAGTTAATATTATTTGCCACTAAATAACAGTTACATAGCACAATTTGACCCATTTTCTAACGAGTCAATTGAGTTGAGAACTTAAAAAAGCTGTTTTTAAATCCAACACTGGTATTGATCGATATCGAGTATCGGCAGATACTTGGAGAGTACAATATAAACAACAATAAACATTTGACAAAACAGTGACATCTGAACTGATATTAATGATTAAAGAATCCAGAGAATTGTAAGAGGTTTAAGAGGTATTTTTAGTTTGATTTCACCTTTAAGAAACAAGATATTTCATTGTGTACACACTGATCTAATTTGCAGTTTTACAAAAATCAGTGCCACAGACAAAGTAGAATTATAGAACTAGACCTTAAGAACAGACTAGTAACTAAAGGAAGCTGAACTCCACCATGGGGTTCGAACTGGACTTAAAAGGACTAAACTCAGTCTTTATCAAAACAAAACCATGGTCTTTACTGTACACCAGAACAAACAGTGTGGAGGAGGTCACATGACTAAAGACCAGCACCAGAGAGAGTGTGGAGGAGGTCACATGACTAAAGACCAGCACCAGAGAAAGTGTGGAAGAGGTCACATGACTAAAGACCAGCACCAGAGAGTGTGGAAGAGGTCAATGACTAAAGACCAGCACCAGAGAAAGTGTGAAAGAGGTCACATGACTAAAGACCAGCACCAGAGAGAGTGTGTAGGTCACATGACTAAAGACCAGCACCAGAGAGAGTGTGGAAGAGGTCACATGACAAAAGACCAGCACCAGAGAAAGTGTGGAAGAGGTCACATGACAAAAGACCAGCACCAGAGAGAGTGTGGAAGAGGTCACATGACTAAAGACCAGCACCAGAGAGAGTGTGGAAGAGGTCACATGACTAAAGACCAGCACCAGAGAGAGTGTGGAGGAGGTCACATGACTAAAGACCAGCACCAAAGGGGAGAGGATGAAAGACACACCAGAGAAGTGTGGAAGAGGTCACATGACAAAGACCAGCACCAGAGAGAGTGTGGAAGAGGTCACATGACTAAAGACCAGCACCAGAGAGAGTGTGGAAGAGGTCACATGGACTAAAGACCAGCACCAGAGAGAGTGTGGAAGAGGTCACATGACTAAGACCAGCACCAGAGAGAGTGTGGAAGAGGTCACATGACTAAAGACCAGCACCAGAGAGAGTGTGGAAGAGGTCACATGACTAAAGACCAGCACCAGAGAGAGTGTGGAGGAGGTCACATGACTAAAGACCAGCACCAGAGAGAATGTGGAAGAGGTCACATGACTAAAGACCAGCACCAGAGAGAGTGTGGAAGAGGTCACATGACTAAAGACCAGCACCAGAGAGAGTGTGGAAGAGGTCACATGACTAAAGACCAGCACCAGAGAGAGTGTGGAAGAGGTCACATGACTAAAGACCAGCACCAGAGAGAGTGTGTAAGAGGTCACATGACTAAAGACCAGCACCAGAGAGAGTGTGGAGGAGGTCACATGACTAAAGACCAGCACCAGAGAGAGTGTAGAAGAGGTCACATGACTAAAGACCAGCACCAGAGAGAGTGTGGAAGAGGTCACATGACTAAAGACCAGCACCAGAGAGAGTGTGGAAGAGGTCACATGACTAAAGACCAGCACCAGAGAGTGTGTGGAGGAGGTCACATGACTAAAGACCAGCACCAGAGAGAGTGTGGAAGAGGTCACATGACTAAAGACCAGCACCAGAGAGAGTGTAGGTCACATGACTAAAGACCAGCACCAGAGAGAGTGTGGAAGAGTCACATGACTAAAGACCAGCACCAGAGAGAGAGTGTAGGTCACATGACTAAAGACCAGCACCAGAAAGAGTGTAGTCACATGACTAAAGACCAGCACCAGAGAGAGTGTGTAAGAGGTCACATGACAAAAGACCAGCACCAGAGAGAGTGTGGAAGAGGTCACATGACTAAAGACCAGCACCAGAGAGAGTGTGGAAGAGGTCACATGACTAAAGACCAGCACCAGAGAGAGTGTGGAGGAGGTCACATGACTAAAGACCAGCACCAGAGAGAGTGTGGAGGAGGTCACATGACTAAAGACCAGCACCAGAGAGAGTGTGGAGGAGGTCACATGACTAAAGACCAGCACCAGAGAGAGTGTGGAGGAGGTCACATGAACTAAAGACCAGCACCAGAGAGTGTGTGGAGGAGGTCACATGACTAAAGACCAGCACCAGAGAGAGTGTAGGTCACATGACTAAAGACCAGCACCAGAGAGAGTGTGGTAGAGGTCACATGACTAAAGACCAGCACCAGAGAGAGTGTGGAGGAGGTCACATGACTAAAGACCAGCACCAGAGAGAGTGTGGAAGAGGTCACATGACTAAAGACCAGCACCAGAGAGAGTGTGGAAGAGGTCACATGACTAAAGACCAGCACCAGAGAGAGTGTGGAAGAGGTCACATGACTAAAGACCAGCACCAGAGAGTGTGGAGGAGGTCACATGACTAAAGACCAGCACCAGAGAGAGTGTGGAGGAGGTCACATGACTAAAGACCAGCACCAGAGAGTGTGGAAGAAGTCACATGACTAAAGACCAGCACCAGAAGAGTGGGAAGAGGTCACATGACTAAAGACCAGCACCAGAGAGTGTGGAAGAGTCACATGACTAAAGACCAGCACCAGAGAGTGTGGAAGAGGTCACATGACTAAAGACCAGCACCAGAGAGAGTGTGGAAGAGGTCACATGACTAAAGACCAGCACCAGAGAGAGTGTGGGAAGAGGTCACGTGACTAAAGACCAGCACCAGAGAGAGTGTGGAAGAGGTCACATGACACGGATCTTATCAGAGCAGATCCTGTTCTTATCGATCTCTGTTGCACTGAGGAACTGAAACAGGAGAAGACTCAGGACCAGCAGAGGACACAGTCTGGACCTGGACCAAGACCTGGACTAAGCACTGGGACTGACACACAACAACTGGACCTTTTAAATCACATCTGAAATGATCCAAGTCTGCCTTTGACTCCATTGAGATTTTTAGTCTGAGAGTAGTTGTAGCGTTTGTCATTGTGAAGAGATCTGGGTCTTCTGAAGCAACAAATAAATTAAAAACATTTGGCAAGACGAAACCAAAGTGTATCTGGCAGGACTAAGCAATTAACTGAACACAATTACCACCAGATCTGATCTAAAAAAAATCTTTAAAATGAGAGTAAATCAGAGCTAAAACAAGAATAATCCAGAGCAGTTCTGACGATTTAAAGAACAAAAAATATAAACAGATTGTGTCAAGCTGCAGAGGTTTCCCAGCACAACCAGTGGTACAAGGGACTGTAATAAATTGGGCCAAAACACCTCTAATGTAACAGACGTTTCTACTTGAAAAATAAAAATCGACTAGAACCATGTTTTCACACTAAATAACACCTAAAATAGTATTTGGCTTCTTAAGTAACACCAGATCTGTTATAAATAAGACTAAAGCAGTGCTAATAAGAAACTGGGTTATGGTGTTAAGTGTTTTTTTAAAATATAGATTTTTGGATACAAGATGGTTTGGTTCACAATACCCAAGAACAATCTTCTTTTGTTAAAATTATGTTTACAGGGTCAAAAGTGAGTAAATTGAAAATGTCCTCATCTCCCTGGTGTGATGTCATAAGTTTAGAACGCTGCTTGCTGTTATGTTCAATACTTTTTCCAAACATTTCTCACAAACTCATTCTTGATTTATGTAAAACTATCATTTATATTTAACACGGGTACAAATCTACCAAATTCTCATTTATAAAACTTCTCCAAACTGAAAGTGTGCATACGAACAAAACACAAACTTACACAAATTCGATTGTTTCTAATCTCTCTCAGAACAGATGTTTCTGCCTCATCTCTGAAACCTCAGAAGCACAAAGTTGCCATCTGAATTGCAAGTTATCTTCAATAAATCACACACTAACATGGAAAAAGACGTACGTAGTATTTTTGTCAGTACGCATGCTTCATAAATGAGACACCTGGACCGCCCAAGCACAGCATCAGCTTTCTATGATACATAAAGTGCTTCAATAGTAATATTAATATTAAATTTAGAAAGAACACAGCGTCTAAATTTGACAGAAAGTTGCTGTTTACAATATACTTTTTGAAGGAAAAGACAAAACTAATTTACAACAGAAATGTATGTCAGCATTCATATTTTGTTGCAAAATCTTCACTAAAATTCATTGTATACAATATTGTTTTGAAGTAGCTTTAAATAAAGAAGCAAAACAACTAAATGTACGATTCAAATTCAAATATGAAGCTCAATAAATAAAATATGACTTCAATATTTACATTAAAATGTGAAATGTCATTGCTACTTTGCCTCTAAATGCCTCAGTTCGTTATATTGACTATTTCTGATGATAAAACACTATAATGGCACATATTAGATATAATTTTCTTCACATAAATCTAATTTACACCACCAGCAGAAGAAGCTAGTATCATGTCACCTTGCACTGCTTTATTTGGTCAATATTTCAACAGAATTCTGCAATAAATTACAAAATCTCTCAATAAAATGCGAAATATGTATCCAATGAAACTGTTTAACCTTGGAGCTTCATTTTAAGTAAATTTATCTGAAAATAGCAGGTAAAAATGCCTCATCTCCAAACCACAACATCCCTGTGTCACAGATGGAGCTAATCACTGCACTATCAGCCGTTACCTCGCATTTAGCAGCGTTTCGGGGCATATATCGCAGATTCGAGCATTTCTTACCGGATTTGTGAGCTTTAATCCATGGCCTGGTGCTGTCCCGGGGCCGTGGAGGTGCCTGGAGCCGGGGATGGGCGTCTGGGAGGTGGCTGCGTGTGCTTTAGGGCGGAGGAAGGGCGACACTGCAGTGGAGGGACCAGCAGCGGAGGAGGAGAGGATGCTAAGGCTAATGCTAACGGCAAGCTAACGGACCAATCAGCAGCGGCGCAGGAAGGACGAGGGAATGATGCGGCGGATTTACGCTCAAATTACTGGAAAATCTCAAGAAAAACTGAGGAATAAAGGGTGAATCAGGGTTACATAAGTCTGATAAAGGATTGAGAATAGTCTAGTGTAACGTAAGCCAAAAGGAGGAGTAAGTTAAGCGGAGAGAAAGGGGTTTAAAATGGGTAACTGCCGTTTTGGGATGGGACAGGATGATGCGGCAGGTTTGGAGGAAACACGGGGGAAATGAAGGGTCAAGGTGGAGAAAAAGTGGGTCACGGGATTTCAATGAAAAATATAAAATGTAATAAAAGTGAAAAGTGAATTTTATTTTTCAGTATTATAATTTTCTGAGCAGCCGTAGAGCAACTCAATCCAGATTTTATATTTTTTATTTTCTTTTTTTGCATTAGCCTATATTTCCATAAACTGTTGATGTGTTTAGCAGCAAAATGACTTTGCATGATCTGATTTGATGCATGCTTGACAATGAAGATTATCTAGATTTTGAGAAAAGTAGATAAACTTAGCTTCTTTTTGATTGAATGAAGTAGCCTACTTTTTTGTCTCAACAAAATTACAGTTTGAGCTGTTTTGTCACACTTAATTTTTTCTAACTCACTTGTAACTCTGATAATAAGCTAATGATATTTCCTTGATAAAATGATGCTAATGTTCCAAATAGCCTCATTATTTTTAAAAAGAGACATGCACATGAAGGAAAAAGAGTTTACTGTTTGCCGTGCAATTTTAGTGGAGCTCCCAGAATATTTTCTTTCAGTGACAATCAGTCTCTCTCTCTTCTCTTTCTCTCCCTCTTTTCTCTCTCCCCCCTCTTTTCTAGTCCTCTTCTTCCTCTCTCCTCTTTCTACCTCCCTCTCTTTCTCTCTTCCCTCTTTCTTCCTCCTACCTCTTTCTCTCTCCCTCTCTTTTCTCTCTCCCTCTTTCTTCCTCCCTCCCTCTCTCTCTCCCTCTCTTCTCCACTCTCTCCCTCCCTCTTCTTCTCTCTCCCTCTTTCTTCCTCCCTCCTCTTTTCTCTCTCCCTCTTTCTTCCTCTCTCTTTCTCTTTCTCCTCTCCCTCTTTTTCTCCCTCCCTCTCTTTTTCCTCCTCTTTCTTCCTCCCTCCCTCTCTTTCTCCTCCCTCTTTCCTCTCTTTCTCTTCCCTTCTCCCTCTCTTTTCTTCTCTCCCTTTCTCTCTCTTTCTTCCTCCTCCTCTTTTCTCTCTCCCTCTTCTCCCTCCCTCCTTCCCTCTTTCTCCTCCCTCTTTTCTCTCCCTCTTTCTTCTCCCTCCCTCTTCTCCTCCCTCTCTTTCTACCTCCCTCTTCTCTCTCCCTCACTTTCTCCCTCCCTCTTTTTTCTCTTTCTCTCTCTCCCTCCCTCTTCTCTCTCTCTCTTTCTCCCTCCCTCTTTTCTTTCTCCCTTTCTCTCTCCCTCCCTCTCTTCTCTCTCCCTCTTTCTCCCTAACTCCGTCCTCCCTCTTCTCTCTCTCCCTTTCTCTCTCTCCTCCCTCTTTTTTTTTCTAGCTGGTTTTACTTGATGTACCTAGACCCAAATTATTTGCCAATGAAATAAGACATTTTACTCATGTCACTGACAAATTCGAGTCAAGCTTAAATATCTTAAGAGAGTCAGAAATGTCTTGATACAAGTAAAATAAGCTGCCAAATTTCTAGTTTTAACCAAGACTAGATAATAACTTTTGGCACACATGTTTACTTTAATACTTTGACTCAAGTAAATAAGTTCCAGCAGGACTTTGACTTTTACCAGATTAGTTTTTTATTTGATTATTGAACTACAATAGGTTTTGACACTATAATTGTAATTTTTTTTTTTTTTTTTAAATCTACACTTGTGCTATAGGCCTAAGTAAAGTAACACGCGAGACCCGGGGCAGACTGACGCTTTTGTGATGTAAATAAAGCCATGCTGCTGTTGAATGGAGCCTGTTGCCGTGGAGACAGAGAACGGGCCGTGATTGGTCGACAGGGCGTGGTTCAGGGACGGTCCCATGAGATTTAATATGAGCGTGGATGGAGTAGTGAATGTAAAGATATTGATCCAGGACTATAACCAATCAACAAATACACATCCTCAGAGTTAAACAATGAAATTAAAAACGTGGACTATTCATCATTATTTGGAGGACTATTTTTTTATTAATAATTATGTCAGGAAGTAGGCTAGAGATCATGAGTCAAAATAGGCTATAAAAAAAATTGCTCAAATAAAATTGGTAAATACTCAAAAACTGTACTTACTTATACTGTACTGATAATAATTGAAATAAAAGTAAAGCATAATCTGTATAAAATAACTTCATGCAGAGGTATTATTTTTCTACATTTGGTTTGTGATCGTGAGCTTTTGGTACAAATCCAGTGAGAGCACAGCGACACCAGGTGGTAATTAGATATCAGGTGTTTAGTTACGAAGGCAGAAAATCACCACATTTTGCATTTTGTAGCAGCTATACAAACACCACACGTTATAATCTTGGACTAAACATTTTTTTTTTTTTGTAGAATTTGTTTATATTTATACATATTTGGGGTGCACAGTAGCCAAGTGGTTAGAGCTCTGGCTTCCCAATAAGGAGGTCGTGGGTTCGACTCCCGAGTCGGACCATATCAACATCTCACGATCTCTCTGGTGGAGTTTGCATGTTCTCCCCGTGTCACTGTGGGTTTTCTCCGGTTTCCTCCAAAAACATGCATGTTTAGGTTAATTGGGCATCACTGTGAATTTCCCTTAGTGAGT
>CM076406.1:1330545-1464067 GCA_038363315.1 Mugilogobius chulae
TGTAGATGGTCTTGATTTGGTCTCGATGGACGGTGGTCTTGGTCTTGTCTTAGCCTCAATCTTTAAGAGTCTTGATATGACCCTCAGTGGTCTTGGTCTTGTCTCGGTCTTGGTCTCGTTTAGTGTGGTTTTAGTTGAAATATGTGTTATTAAAAGATAAGCACAACAATCAGGGAAAAAAGTCATTCTTTAGTGTCCACTTAAAGCTTTTATCAGAATCAGAAAGAATTTTATTGCCATTGTCAGTGAACAAACAGAATTCACAGACTAGGAACTTGCTGCGGTGCCAATGTGCAACATATAACACAGAAAACACAAATAAAGATAAAGAATCTAAAGAGTCAAAAATATCAAATATAGTAAAATATTTAAGATATATAAAATCAAGTATAAGGGCATGCAAAAATAGGCCAATAAATTAGGCAATAAAAATATACACAGTAATCAGAACAATCAAAACAATAGTGCAATCTGTGAGTGCAAGAGGTAAGATAATACTAACATAATGAATAAATGAACTTGAAGAGCAACCTAATCTTGTGTAGCAGTGGTAAAAATCTCTTACATAATTCCATTGAAATAGAAAGCTAAAACCATACTTTTAAAACATTTTTTGTGGTTAATAGATAGATATACAGTATAATACTCCATATAGTGTGAAATATCACAACTAAACCCACCTTATTGAAAATACATACATTTTTAAATTGCTTTCACAAAAAATGTGGCTACTTTTTTGGTAAAAAGTTTCTTCAATAAAAATGTTACTGAGATAGTGAGTAAAAGTAAGCTTTTAAGTTACTAGAGTTAAAAGAACTGAGTATTAATCGTTTCAGTTTTTGTCAATAATTAAACTAATCAAAAACATTTTATGTGTCAATTTCCTATGTCAGACCAGTTGTTTATCTGTAATACCTTTACACCGTCTTTTGCCGCCATTTTTCTTCTGGTAGAGAAGGATGACAGCGCCCTCTGCAGTCCAACTTTTTTAAAACTGTATCCCAAGTATGGAGAGTTAGAAACCCATTTAGTGTAGTGATGTAAAGGTATGACAAATAAACAAACACTGGTCTGACATGGGAAATTGAAAGATAGTAAAAAAAATAAATAAACAAAAAGTCCAAAAGAGACTTTTTGGAGAATCTGATTTTTTTTCTGGTGTGACCTTTGGTTTAATTTCTAAACCACAAAACACAAAATGATTTTTATGCATCTGTTTCTCAGGCCGCTGAAATGGCTCTGCGCTTGGCGTCTGTGAACGATGGTGCGTCAGTGGTACTCCTGTTCAGAGAGGCTTGGAAGGTAAAGTAAAAGTCTCTAATTTCACGTTTAGATTAACTGACCGCACAATAGAGAAACATTTATTCTAACCCACAGACATTTATTAGAGATAGCAGCAGCTGTGTGTCTGATCGTGTGCTTATGCTGATCCTGTTTCCCTCTGCTCTACGTCTGCTGGGTTTTTGATTCTCTCTCCGCTCAGACTTGTACGGGCTGGTGCTGTTCCTCAGACTCGACCCGTTCTGGGTGAAGCGGTGGTGGGACCAGCTCCTGTACCGCCCTTATCGCCGTGGAAACACAGCTCCTCTGTACAGCGTGATCAGTCAGGTCCTGTGGAGGTCAGCCAAGAAAGGACGTCATAGACCAGGTACAAGCTCTTTAAAAGGACACAGACAAGACAAGACTAGTTTACTGACATAAACTAAAGTACACTGCAAATGCATTATTAAATCAAGACAAACAGTTTTATTTCTCCAGTTTTAGACATTCCTGCTAAATAATTACAATTATATATATAAATACGTTTTTTTATAGCTGTAGGCTTGGTCAGCTAGACATTTGTGGCACAAGCTCCGAAGCTAAAAGGTGTCTCTTTGATCTGATCATATATTTTACCCAAACTTTACACAAAAGACTAAAAATGCAACAGAGTTCATGGAAAAACAAGTTATGCATGTGTTTCTATCTAAATTGACATCATGCAACCTTCTGGAAGTGAAAAACTAAAAGCTAAATGCTGACATTTCTTATTTTCTGATTTTAAACCACATCAACAACCTCTATTAAGACTCATTTGTGATTCAATTTGAATTAGCTGAACCTAAAATACAGTACTTTATTCACCAGGAAAAGGTTTAAAAGAGCAAAAGGTTGTGTATATCCCAGTGAATCAAGAGAGATCTTTTCCTCACAAAATATGTTGCGTTGCCATCTCTATCTACTGTATATCAATACTGGGCTGATATACATTCAGGGTTCCTACAGTATGTGTCCTGGAAATCCTGGAAAATAATAGTCACATTTTTCAGTCATGGAAAAGACATAGAAAATAAGAAAAACAGCCAAATGTAATAAAATATAATGTTGTCCTGGAAAATTATTTTAGACCTAGAGTGTAAACAAATAACCAGCTGATTTTTAGCAAAACAGCACCAAAATGCACCAAAATTAACTTATTTTTCAAGACTCTTTGGGGAGAACCCCCAGACCCCATACACAAAACTGCTGAAATAGTTGTGAACCACATAACTATAGAGGGAGTTAAAAACGCCGCCTGCTTTACAAATTCTCCCTGTAGATTCCAGAGCCCTCTCCACCCTTGAACCTGCAGATCATAAGACTAGCCTCACAAAAATCTCACTCCAGTCCAAGCCAACTTTAGAGAACTGGCTACTACTGTGTTATACATTTGATTGTCATAATTGTGGACTATTGGGCTGCTATGGACTTGGCAAAACAGGCAAAATATTGGTTGTGTATTACATACATTCCTCACTGGAAATGTCCTGGAAAATATATTGGGCTATGAATGGGAACCCAATATTGGTACACTCCTCCTTTTGTCTTATTTAATTTTAAGATCAATACATAATTGCAGAATAAGTAAGAACGCAATTGATCAGTTCTGGTAAGCTCCACTCATCATGTTTCTGTCTGTTTCTTCAGATTCAGATCCCAGCGCAGACAGAGGAGGTGCACTGGCTGCGCTTCTCTCCAGTCGAGGGACACTTTTACCACAGACAACACGAGTCTGTTCCCAGGATGCACTGCTGCGGCTCAGGAAGATCACAGACTGGAGCCTGAAGCTGGGAGCTCTGGACAGACGAACCGTTCACACCATTCTGGGACCTCTGCTGAGACTCAGACAGGCCTGCTGCCACCCACAGGCTGTGAGGGGGGAGTTCCTGCCCCTGCAGAAGAGGTGAGAGGGAGAGAGAGAGAGAGAAGGAGGAGAGGGGGTGAAGAAAAGGGAGAAAAGGGAAGGACAGATCGTGAAGGAGAAGTTGAATATACCAAGAATTAAGTCGCTAAATTTCTAGTCAGAGAACCTATCTAGTCTCTATTGCAATGGTGCCCAACCCATTGATTGCAATCGACCGGTCGATCTTTGAGTCAGTGGAAGTCGATCTCAAAAGCCGGTCTGTTAATACGAACTTTAACCGCGAGATACAGGCGTGAAAGCAGGAGGAGGGAGACAAGTAGTGCCGCAGAATCCTACCTGCTCATGCTGACTTATCATCCAATCTACAGCAATTGTTTGTTGTTGATGCAAAAAGGAAAGCTGACTTTCTCAAGCCTCTCACTGTTACCATGGTAATCACCCAATCACTCATAATACAACAGATTGAAGTGCTTCAAGTGAGGTGATGACAGCTTGAACTTTTTAATGACTTGTTTTGTTGTTGTAGCCACAATAAATTATTTTCACAATAAATGTTTACCTTTTAGGAGGTTATAACTTACATTTTAATAAAATATTATTGCACTATTAAAATACCTAACTGTGTCTCAGTCAAGACTAGTCTAAAACTCATTTATTCAACATAGCTAAAGAAATATAAATAATGTAATTTCATTGGTAGATCTTCGGGCTGTGATCAGACTAAAAGTAGTTTGCGAGGTGAAAAAGGTTGGGCACCCCTGCTCTATTGCTAGTGCTTCCATATTGACAGTAGGTAACTGGCCCTAACATGAGCATCTGCATTAGAGAAGCACCGATCGATACTGGGATCAGTGCCAATCCATGAAATCTTGCTGTATCAACAGTATATTGCTGTCCCGTTATCCTCGTTGTCTTAAATTGTATGTGTAAATGTTACCAGATTTATTTATTGGTAGATCCAGAACGTTTCATAATGTTTATGAGTTTATTCACATAAAGCTGATGTGATTTACATAATAAATAATAGTTACATAATTCTATTTGTTTTGAGAAGAAAATAAAAGCTATTTCAGTCCTTATACTGGTATTAATTGATGTCATTGGATACTTAAAGCAAAGTATCAAAATCGGAATTGAAAAATCAGAATCTGTGCATTTTTAGTCTTTCTAGTATTATTATATTTAGCTTTGACAAAATGTTTTCATGTGTACATATCATGTAGTTGCTTTATTAAACTGAAAAACGTCCCTTTTTGTTTGAAATTGGAATAAAATTCAATATTTTGTTTGTAAACCTTTTTTATAAGTTTAACATTTTCATTTTTGATGTCTAAAAATCACTGACATCTTTGCGTTTAGTCTGAATCAGTTAATGAATGCTGGTAGTCGACTGAAAAGTAAGTTAAGCAAGCTCATAGAAACGTTGGGAATTGTTTTGGAAAAGTGTTTTCCCTGAAACATTGATCCAATTCTAACTTACATTTACATTTATAACACGTGAGGCTTTTTCTTCAGACCCCACTGATCTCTTTAACCCAGTAATCAATCCCCACACGCACTCTGCTTTATGTTCTCAAGTGGACTTTCTGCTTTTCTCTCACAGCTGCAGCTCCCGTTCATTATAAAACACATGTATATTTATCGCTTTAACAGCCTCCCTCGCCCTTTTGTCACATATACCTTTTATTTATTTAAAACGACCCCACTCTGCGGTCTCTCAGCGGTTAATTAGTTTCGTAACGTGTCTCTCTTCAGCACGATGACCATGGAGGAGCTGCTCAAGTCCCTGCAGAAGAAATGCCGCTCCGAATGCGAGGAGGCCCACAGACATTGGTTTGCGCTCTCAACGGTTTGGCAGGAATCCACATCATCAGAGGTAACAACACGTTTATTTAGATTCTCAAACTTCCCATGGTAATCAAACACGCTCCTGCTTTGTTTGCAGTCACACTTATTGTACTTTTGAAGCAGTAATTTGATCAGTATAATGTCAAAAAGCATGGAGAAGTAGGGCTTGTAGTTAGTCAAAAGCTGGAATGTGTTAGTTGTACGAATGCAAGGTTTAAATGACTAAATCCACCCAGCAATGTCTGAAAACTTGCACAAAACACATGAAATCAATTGTAATGTGTTTGGTATAAACTTGGTGTTGGTCTGATGTTGCCTGGGACCTAGAGTCTGGTTTCCTCCAATGCATCTTGACTAAAAACAATGTACCTTTCAGTCAGATTTCTTTATTTGCGTGAGACACATGAACGAAGGGCCTCATTGCTCATTTAAAAATTGCTTACTTATTTCACTTTGTCTCTAAATGTATAAATACATACCCCCATGACGATTATTCTACAAAGATCTGTAATGTTTTCCTTGTAATATTGCAATAACCAAGCTGATATAGAATAAAGTACAAAGAATGCCCCCCCCCCTTGATAAGATAAGTTAAAATGAATACATTGTTCATAAAAGATTGATCTAACTGTTCTTGAGGTGTATACAGCCCACACTGATTGTTTTTATGTGATGTTTCAAGGACTCTTTGTGCATCAGCAATGATTAAAGGTGCACAGTAGCAGAGAGGTTAGAGCTCTGGCTTCTTAATAAATATATCATGTGTTTGACTCTCAGGTTGAACCAAGATCTCCCTGGGTGAGTTTGCATGTTCTGCCTGTGTCCCTGTGGTTTCTCTCCGTCTACTCTGATTCCTCCCACCTCCAAAAGCATGTTTGTTTAGGTTAATTGGGCATCACTGTAAATTTCCCTGTGACTGAATGAGAGAGTGAATGATTATCTGTGTCCTGTCTAACCCTGCGACTCAGGGTTGCCAAGTTTTAGAAATCAACAAGCGGCCTAGCCTTTGAAATAAAGCCCAAAACAAGCGACTTCAGACCCTCAATAACAAAGTAATTAATTATTAAAATAATCAATTAATTAAACATTATGCGTCACAGCAAAACCATGTCTAATGGTATTTGCGTATCTTAAATAGTGTTTGATCATTAATTAAAACATGAAAATAGTCCAAATTTACGTCACTAGTGGGTAAATTTGTATTAATGAAGCCTGAAAAAACGCAAAAAAAATCACCTCGTATATGAGGAAGGAATGTTTATTAAGGACAATTTTGCATTAAGCACAAAGGCGGACATGCTTGCACCGGATTCTAGCTTACAGCTATGATGTCAAAGTGCAGCTCAGAAGCAAGCCCAAAACACGTGTCAAAATTCACACGCAACTTTCCAAAAAATTAAGCCCAAAGTTGCTCTAAAGAAGCGGACTGTCTAGGGTGTTCTCCCACCTAAAGCCCAAAGTCAGTGGGATAGGCTCCAGTCACTCGCGACCCCAAACGGGAACAAGTAGTAGAAAATGAATGAATGAAGGATTAAAAGCATCCCAAGATTTGCACAAAAATCCAGTTGCTGGCTTAAAAAATATTCAATTTAAATATGTGCAGCTGGCAAAATTGTATGCCAATAAAAATAAATATTATGTGTGGTTTCAGTTAAATTTAAACCTGTCTTTAGTGTATTTTGCTTATGGAAATTAAATTGATTGTTATGTTTGTAGGTGAGTTTGCAGACGGAGCAGAGATGTACAGAGAAGTGCTGCGCTCATCAGAGGAACACAAAGGGAAACTGAAAACTGATTCTCTGCAGGTAAAGCATCTGTTATTATTCATGTGTTTGCATTGTATAGGATTAACACATCAAAAGACTCATTTAAAACCACAGCTCTAAATACACAAGACACACATGGACCGCACTTTGACTTAAAAGTGGTCAACAATTTTAAATAAGCTCGTGTTCTTTTGATAATTTATTAGATATTTAATTTAGCCCATATTAAAACGATACCTTGTTAGAAGCCCTGTGGAAAAGAAGCATCATAATGACTGATGAGTAGGTTTTAATCTTTGTGCTTGGTGATCTTAAAGGTTTTATAATGTCTATATTTAACCTGTCCGTCTGTGCAGAGATCTTGTAATGTGTACCACTGAAAGTAAAGTGCTTTTTACAAAATATGAATGCATATATTTTGTTTTAAACCAGAGACTTCATGCCACACACAATCTGATGGAGCTGCTGAACGCCAAACATCCCGGGATTCCTCCGACTCTGAGGGACGACAAACTCAGCGAAGAGGTGGGGAAATTAATACACCAGATACTGTATGTTTTAAAGTTTACATTAGCTTTGATTTATATTGTTGTTTGTGTTCAGGCCGAGCAGCTCCGACAGCACTACATGACCAAGTACGACTCTGAGGTGGCCGATGCATTTAACGCTCTGCAGCCGGTTCTGCAGAACATCAAGGAGCTCAAACGAAAAGTAGGAAAATGTTATTTTTATTTTAATGTTTCGTTATTTTCACTTCAACTACAGACTTTGTTTAACAGGACTGTCTGAAATCATATGTAGATTACTATCCACTTTTATTGTAAGCAATAAAATGGGCAATATATTTTCTTGTTTGTAATTATTGAAATATTTTGAAGAAAAAGTCCACAAATCTTGGCTATATTTGATTAACCACGCCACAACATCTTTATATTAACTAGAGACTTGTGCATGCAGTTAACTGTGTTTTTCTCTGACACTGACTAATCCCTACTTTCGAGTTTTAGGTAGATTAATGGGTGTCTTAGTGTAATTTTGGCCACTTATTGTCACTTTTGTATTTTCTTGTTTTCAAGAGCTCTGTGGAAGTCTTTAAAATGACTATTAAAATGTATTTATAGGCCACAAGTCATACACAAAGGGATTCAAAGTGGACTTGAATCACTTTACATAAGTATAATGTTCATTAAAATCATGGCACAAATTAATAAAACATAAAAAATCATTTACCTTTCAAAGAAAAGAGTGCAGATGAAATCTTTTAAGTCACATGGACAGCTAAACAAAACATTATTGTGAGAGTAGACTCCTGTAGAGATTAAATAAAAACGGTCCCATTATTGAACCTTGGGGCACCCCACAGACTTAAGACACACCAAAGGCAACACTAGAGCTCTCCTTTCAATTTTCAAGCCAGGATTTAGCAGGCTTAACACTCCAGGGTTCACTTCTGCTTTGTTGCAGATCAAAGGGATGTGATCAGGCCTTAAGTATTTGCCTGTATCAGTGTTCAGGCGAATGTTATTTATAATTGGTGTTATCAATCTCAGTGCTATATATTAATACTAATAATACTAATACTAATGGCTTATTGTTATCATTGTTGTATATTCCATTTTAGGTGAAGCTAAACTCCCCCTGGTGGTTGGACATCATACAGAAAGCCGTCTGCAGCAGCTCTGAAGAAGAACTGGTGATACGGGTTAAAAACGAACTGACCTCAAACTACAAACAGCCAACCAACAAGCTCTCCATGGCCGACAAGTAAGAACCAATCCACTCATGTCATATTTATATGAGTATCACTTTTGAATTGAGTTCTACACATTGTAAAACTGAAATGACTCTCACTGAAAATTGTCAGGAAGTAGTAACGTCATGGTGAACGTTTTTTAAGCAAAAAAAGGCAGATAACTCAAGTTTTTGTCAAGTTCAGTTGAGAGAAAAACAGCTATAGATTTTTCAATAATTTTCAAAAGCAAAGATACTTCACAATTACTCTAAAGTGGTCGGTTCATGAATCCTCACGAGCTTGTAAACTCACAAAGATCATTAAATTCCATTTTGCAGAGACAAGTTAGAAAAATTGACTGGGGATTAGACCTGATATTGTAGTAAAATACTTTATTTGTGGTCGCACAGGTTTCGAGACGCCAGTGGCCTGCAGTTTATCCTCACCACAAAACTCCAGGAATTACTGAAATCTCAGAAAACTGTTCAGGATGCAGTGAAGCGGCTGGAAGGACCGGCATCTCAGGAAGTCATTGATGAAGCTACAGTCTGCCATCTGCGACCAAACAGACTCCCACTCAATAAGTAAACTCATACAGTATATCACTGTGGAAAATCTACAGACATATGTAATTTTATGTGTAATTTGTATTTTTTTTTTCTTTTCTAGCTGTGTTTTTTGCAAAGCTGATGAACTGTTCAACGACTATGAATCCAAGCTATTTTCTCACACGTAAGTAATGATAATGTGTTCAGGTCAAATGTCATAAATAATTTAATGATGTCCTGGAAAATGATGGTTAAAATATGAGCTAAAATGTTTGATTTAGCTCATCCTAAAATGTATAATGCACAAACAAATTACTAGTTTAGTGTCAGACACTACTGATTGCCACATGGAGCAGCGAGAAGTCTCATTTTGATTAAGATAAAAGGTTTGGTAGTAACTTAAAGGGGCACTGTGTAAAAAAAAATAAAAATAAAGTGATCCCACTTTTGAACACCAGGGGCAGCCTTTCCAATGCATTTTGCCTATCTACCCTGCTGACATCTAGCGTCAATTTATCATATTCTGGCCATTAATAAAACATTTTGAATACGTATGAATGTATCACAATTGATGTGGATTGGTTAACTGTGCTCTCTTCATGTTGTAAAGAATAAATATGATTTAAATGTTTGTGGACTATATGTGATAATTAAAATTCCTCTCAATCTTACACAGTGCCTCTTTAAAGACATAGTAGAACTTTTGAGAGTGTAGAAGTTTTCCTGGTGCCTAGTTCTTGGAGCTTTAATGTGCAAATATGGCTATATAGAACTAGTGTAATGCTGTCATCATTTTGGTTCAAATTTTCCTTGGGAGGACCCCGAGACCCCTCGCTTTTTGTTGGTCCCTGCTTTGACCATGGACCTTTCTGGCCTCCTTGGTTAAAATAAAAAAAAAATCTGGCTAAGCTCTTTGGTGTGTTATACCCTAATTGTGAATTATTGAGCCTAAAAACAACAATGGTTCCAGAACATTGGAGACACCATTATTTACACTCGATGCCTTTTTTCTTCTTCTGCATACTCATATGAAATGTTTCCCTTTACGGAAGCACATAATCTTGTGAATATTTTGTTTTCACGTGCAAAAATAAGGATAAGAGGATATAATGACAAGATTTTCGATCCTGCGTCCCTTTGCACTGCGCAACACCAGCTTATTAAACTGCATCTGATAATGTGAGTAACCAAATAACTAACTATGCTCAATTTGTGAGCAAAAATAATACGAGTTTCAGCCTGTGGCTGTTAAATATTTGCTTGTGATTAATTATTTAGTTGTATAAAGCTCTGTCAAGCCGCACATTTAATGACTGATGACACATTTAAACTTGTAGTCATATTTTGGCCGCACAGTGCAGCACAGAGTCAGCTTCCCTCACGCCAAGAAACAGCCAGATTTATGGGTCAAAATCAAACAAGAACACACATGTTAACACGGCTCAACACAAGCGTTACATCCAGTACTCCATAAATGTGTTGACGCGCCGAAACGTTTGGCCCATCATTAATAAAGCTGATGAATGTTTTTGAAGTGAACCTTGTCTATAAATGTGTTCCAGCGTGAAGGGTCAGACGGCCATATTTGAGGAGATGATTGAGGAAGAGGAGGGACTCGTGGACGACCGTTTGCCCACGACAAGCAGAGGTTTGTGGGCAGCGAGTGAGACTGAGCGGGCCCTCAAATCCATCCTCGCCTTCGCCCGGTTCAGACGCCTCGACCCGGAGCTGGTGGAGGAGGGCAGCACCTTTATGGAGCTTTTTGAGAACTGGAAGAAAGAGTATAAAGTAAGCAATAAGCATGGGACTGTTTACCTAGATGTCCAAGACTATAATCTGTAGCGTACATTACAAAGACTTATTATTATTTGTTCACCTTTTTTCCAGTTGCTTCATGAGTACTGGGGCGTTTTGAGGAACCACGTGTCTGCCATCGACGAGCTTGGGATGGCCACAGAGAGACTCAGAGTGAGACTGCCCGACGAACCCAAACCTAAACTACTGCACATCATCGAACCGCACGAGGTCTGTTCAGAAATATATCTTCACGTCACAGCTCTGTCCATGTGTAAGCTGTTTAACTCTTCTGTTGTCTTCAGGTGGAGCAGAACCGAGTGAAGCTGCTGAACGATCAGGCCATGGCAAAGTCTCAGCTGCAGAAGAAACTGGGGCAGCAGCTCTACCTCAACAACCTCGAGAAGGTAAAATGTGTTTAGTCTGAGACTTTCATCCAAAACAACTTGATGATGGATTATATTATGACTTATTCCATGTTTTCATCTTCTCATTGTGCTTTAGTCTCAGGACAAGTCGACAGGAGGCCTCAACCCAGAACCGTGTCCCATCTGTGCTCGACCGCTGGGGCAAGAAGTGAGACACGTTTGATATAAACCAGCATTTCATATTATTTGATAATATTTACTGCTATATTTCTCTAACTTCTCTTCCTCTCTCTCTCTCCACTTCCTTTGCCCCCCCTCACTTTCTCCCCCACCCCTCTACCTCTCTATTCCTCTCTCCTTGCCCCCCCTCTTCCTCTCTTTCTCGCTCTTTCTCTCTATTCTCTCCCTCTCTCCCTTCCTTGTCCCCCCCCTCTCTCTCTCTTTCTCTCCCGCTTTCTCTCTTCCTCCCCTCTCCTCTCTCTTCCTCTCTCCCTCTCTCTCTTTACTCTCTCTCCCTACGTCTCTCTCTTTAATCTCTCTCTGCCTCTCTCTCCTCTCTCCCTCTTTACTCTTTCTCTCCTTCCTTCTCTCTCACCCCCCTCTCTCTTTACCTCTTTACTCTCTCTCTCTTGTCCCCCTCTCTCCCTCTGTCTCTCTCTTTACTCTCTCTCTCAACCCCTTTCTCTTTCTCTCTCTCTCCCTCTCTTCCTCTCGCTCTCTCTCCCTCTCCCTTCCTCTATTTCCCTCTCTCTCTCCTTCTCTCTCACCATCCCTCCCTTCCTCTCTCTCTCTCTCTCTCCCTCTCTTCCTCCCCCTTCCTCTCTCTCTCTCTCTCTCACCACCCCTCTCTTCTCTCTCTCTCTTTACTCCCTCTCTCCTCCCTTTCCTTCTCCTCCCTTTCTCTCCCCCTCCCTCTCTCTTCCTGTCCGTTCCTCTCTCTCCCTCTCTTCCCCCCCTCTCTCTCTCTCACCACCCCTCTCTTCCTCTCTCTCTCTTTACTCCTCTCTCTTCCTCTCTCCCTCCCTCTGTCTCTCTCTCTCCCTTCCCTCTCCCTCTCTCCCTCCCACTCTCTCCTCTCCCTCTCTCTTCCTCCCCCTCCCCCCCTCTCTCTCCCTCCCTCTCTCCCTCTCTCAGTGGGCGGTGCTCACCTGCGGTCACTGCTTCTGTAACGAGTGCATTGCCATCATGGTGAGCAGTACAGCGTCGGAGCCAGAAACAGAGCCATTAAGTGTGCCATCTGCCGCCAGCCCACCTGCCACTCCGAGATCTCCTACGTGTTCACCGCGCAGTCCAACAACCACGACCAGGAAATACCCGTCAAGGTCAGAAACACTAGAATTAAAGACATGTTCACCCGCTCAGGTAAAAAGAAATTGATTGACAGTAAGAAAAACACCTGCACCACTGTTTCAGGCATCTCAGTTAGCCATTTTTTATCATAAAAACCCAGCGACCATGTAATAAATTGGGCCAAAACTCTCTAATGTAATATGTTTTTAATTCTTGAGACATTAATACACTACAATATACTAATTTAGTTACGTTTATGTTTATAGGGTCATTTAAAATATGTTTCTTGCGGGAAAGTCAAAAATGTCCTCGTCTCCCTAGTGTGATGTCATCAGTTTAGACGTTTATTTTCAACATTACATCCAAACTTTCTTCGCAAATATGATTGATGTAAAACCCTCATTTATATTTAAAACTGGTGTTAATCTACTTAATTAAATTAAATAGAAAAATCATAAAAACCTGTCATGTGCACCTTAAAGCCTCTTGTGTTTACACCTGAGAGCTTGAGAACATTATATTTTAATTTTCTCATTTTGTTGCATCTTTTATATTGAAATAAAGCAGCAAAAACACATCAAGGCATGTTTAGGTTGGAAAGGGGTGGGATGGAGAAACTGCTGTTGCCGTATTTGCTGCGGGAGGCATCGGAGAGAGCGACGTATGCTTCAAATGCCCCAAAACACAGAAGTACTGGTAACCATCACAAGGACTTACATGCATTTAAAAAGTAAAAATGTTACTTAGTTCTGCTTTAAAAGCCAAAAACATCACTCTGGTTGCCTCTATCTGTAAGTAAGTGTATTTGTATTTGTATTGTATTTAAACGGCATGACAAATGAGGGTATACACTGTCTTCATTGACCGGCGTTATCTGTGTTTTCAGGGAGTCACTCGACCAAAGTGGAGGCTGTGATTCGAACTCTGAAGAAGGTTCAGATCAGCGACGCAGGAGCCAAATGTCTCGTCTTCTCCACGGTAAGTCGACTTCTGCAGAGACTGGGCTGCCTTTAAAATGGTTCCTAAAAACTTCTGTTGTGCATTGTGATTGAAGTTAGATTTGCAATTTTATGTTTTAATCTTGCAAAACCAGTGTTGTTGTTTTTTTGTCAGTAGACTTTCTGTTTAAAAGCAAGTTCACTATTTCATTATATGAACCTATTTCAAAGTGTATAATTTGAAGTAATAATAAGCAGTTTTTTAATTGTCACTTATCAGCAGATGAAGTGTAACATGTTTTGTTTACCACATACTGACTATCGTCTCTGTCTCCACAGTGCAGAGTGTGCTGGACATTATCGCTAAAGCCTTGTTCGACAACAACATGGAGTTTACTCAGATTAATGGAACACACAAGTTTCAGGTGAGTACATCAAAAACTAACCCTCTAAACTCCACCCAAACAGAGCTGGCAACTGGAAAAACAGGGAGAGGGTGAAAGAAGGGGCTGAGAGTGGTGAGGAGCAGTGTGATTGAGTTAGGTTGAATAGGACAGCTCTAAACCGTTTTCTTGTATTAAATGAGATTGTTTGTTGCAGGGAATCTGAGCTCGTTTCAAACACGACTCTCAGATCAACATCCTGCTGTTGCCTCTTCACACTGGATCAAACGGACTGAACATCATCGAGGCCACTCACGTTTTACTGGTGGAGCCCATCCTGAACCCGGCCATCGAGCTGCAGGCCATCGGACGAGTTCACCGCATCGGACAGACCAAGTGAGACCCTTTTTAATACTCACTTACAGGGGCGTAGCACAAAATTCTGGGCCCCAGGTACAAACTTTGTTAATGGGCCCCTACTGTCATAATCTTGTTTTAACTGTTTAGCCCGCTGTCGTTATTGTTCTATTTTTTGGGCTTTAGTTCCTTCTAGAATATTCATAAAAAGCCTATTCATTTTGTTTTTGTAATTAGTTGTGCTTTTAGGGTTTTGGCAGGCTTCAGCTGATCAAATTGAATGCATCTTTCAAGATTTTTTATCATCATAACCAACAACAAAACAAGACATTTGTGCGTTTTTTTGTGTGTCAACACTATTGAGATGTAACTACTGCCCGTCACTCGTATAAAAAATAAATTTTTGACATTTATCTAGCTTGTGCTAGGCAAATTTTAATGAAATGTTGCTAAAAAATATTAATTTCCGACACATTATGGATTGAGAAGTCATGAGAATATATTGAACTTGATCGTTTAGTCATCATCATCATCATCATCATATTTATTCAGACTCAAGGTCCATAAAGAAACGCACATGACATAACAAACAACAACAATAAAAAAACAACAAAAATTATAAAAGACAGCTGTACCAATGCGTCCACATTGACGACTGGTATCGCACAGCACTACACACTGGGTTCACCAGCACTGCCACCACAGAGTTCTCAGAGTCATTTAGGCGACCTATGAACTTGTACATTAGTTTTCTCATAAGAGCCTGAAAACTATTGACTCCAGCCTGGCAGAAGAGGAGACTCGCACTACTGGACCTGGGCTTTTTCAGCAGCATTCTGAATGCATCATTATAAGCTACTTTGAGCTTCTGGAGTGTGGACTTTTTATACTTGCACCACAGTGGAGCTGTATACAGAGGTGTGCAGTATGTTCTGAACAGGTTAATTTTTACTCTGTCTGAGCACATGTGGAATTTTCTGACCAAGATGTTGGCCTGGGCATAAAGTATCCGACACTGTCGCTTAATATCGTCATCGTCACAGAAACGGTCTGTGATGAAGTGTCCCAAGTACTTTGTTTTGTTACAGACACTAAGTGTTTGCTTGGACAAGTAAAAGTCAGGGAAACAGAGATCTTTATCCGCTTTGGTCCGACATATAAGCACCACACTCTTTTTGGCGTTATATATGATGTCATGTTTAAGTCCATACTCTGAGCAAATGTTCAGCAGCTGTTGAAATCCTGCACTACTCGGAGAGACAATGGCCAAATCATCGGCATACATGAAGTGATTAATCAGCGTGCTGCCAATCATACAACCTGTTTTACAGTCATTCAGTTTATGGGACAGTTCATCCATGTACAGGTTAAACAGGGCCGGAGACAGCAGCCCCCCTGGCGCACTCCATTAGTGACACCAAAGGAGTCAGAGATGGTATTCCCCCATTTGACCTGCATCTTCTGGTTAGAGTACCAATAGACCAAAATCCGTATGATACAGTCAGGTACACCTCGTTGTTTTAATTTTCCAAAAAGTTTATGATGATTCACTCGGTCAAACGCCTTGGAGGCGTCAATAAAGCCCATGATCATAGAGGAGTTTTTTCTCACATATGACTGTGTTGTTTCCTTCAAGCCATATATGCATAGATCAGTTCCCAGTCTTGACTTGAAACCAAACTGATTATCTGTAGTGCCAATGAATTGTTCAAGCCTAACAAGCAGAATTTTCTCCAAGACTTTAGAGATGACACTTGCTAAGGCTATTGGCCTGTAGTTGTCAAGACTCCCTACTTGACCCGCTTTGTCCTTAATAACAGGCACCAATGTAACAGACAGTAGAGAGTCAGGCAAAAGTCCATGAGTCATAAACCCCGAGAAACATAATGCAAGCAGAATGGCAGCCTTTGGACTAGCATATTTCAGATGTTCTGCAGTAATATTGTCAGAGCCTGTGGACTTTTATCAGACAAACGAGCTATCGCTTGTTGAACTTCACACGAGGTAATAGTCACAGCTTCCCTGGTTGTGATCTTTCCAACAGTAAAGGGGTCACTTTTAACACAGTTAAATAAAGCAGAATAGTGCTGCCTCCACAGTTCTGCTATTTTTTCAGCTCCAGAAACTCCCTCTACAGTACCAGGCAGTAATGTGTTCACTCGATTGAGGGCTCTTACTTCATTCCAAAAGCCAACAACGTCATTTGTTAACAGTTTTTCAGCCATAGAGTCCGCTCTCATATTTTGTTCATATTTTGCAATAAAGCGAATAGCATATTATACCTCGCTCTGGTGATCTTTTTATGCTCCAGGACTGGCCCAGATCTAGGTCTGCCTGCTAGTACCCAAGTGTCATAGGCTTGCTTAGCATCTGCATGATGTTCTGCTACATGCTTATTCCAGCCTGGCTTAACACTCTTAGTTTTTGCATGTGTACAATATGGGCTACCACTTTCATAAATAGCACCAACAATACACTTATACAAAACATACAAATCTTCACAGTGAGACACGTCATCACAATTAACATTTGTGCATAGCACAGCCTGCTGAGGAAGCTGTATATTGCTTAATTCAGCTTCAGTTCTCATGTAGTATGTCAGAAGATCATTTTTTGACATCTTGTCCCAGTTTAATCTGACTTTACGGCAACCATTTACTCTATGTGTCATCTCAGGGATACGTTTTACATCAAGCAACATAATAAAAGGTACATGATCAGAAACAGAATGCTCATACATAATTTTAACAGATTTAAGCACAGTGTGTGCATCAGCAGTGCTAAGACAGTGGTCAAGCCACGACACTGTATGCCATGCCTCACTTATATACGTGTAGCTGTCTGATGGCAGCAGCAGTTTACTAGACAATATAAGGCCAGTTTCCTCACAGAACTGTAACATATGCCTGGCAAACAAAGACTGATGATCTAAGATATCAGCGTTCATATCACCCACCACAAAAATTGCTGTACACTGATGCTCATCAATAAAAGAACTTATAAAACCAAGTCTATTCATATAGTCATCCTCATTCTGAGAACACTCATAAGGTGTGTAGACATTAAGAATAATAAAGTCCTTATTTTCCAATTTAAGGTGCAGGGCTATACACCAGTCAACTCCAGTCCTAATGACATTTATCAAAGCATCCAACTTTTTATGCCATAAAATAGCCACTCCTCCAGCTATGCGTCCTCGTATTATGCCTAAGGATAGATCCACTGTGGACTCCCCAGCGCCATGGAAATTGTCATTTATAGAATTCAAATTTCCCAAATCCTGTTTGGACAAGAAAGTTTCTTGGAGACAGAGAATATCACACTGTTGCAGTAGATTATCCACAGTTAGGCGTCGTGCTTGATCAGCCGCTGAGTTTCCAACGCGTAAACCCCGACAGTTATAGGATATAACGCGCATTCATTAACAGGATGGCTCGGGCATTACTCCGACAGGACCCTGCACACCATGACCTGAAGTGGGCATAGCAGGTCTTTTTTGGACCCTCCGTGGCTCATAGTAGCGCCGCACTAGCGATCCCTCAGGCCAGAGTTCTGGGTTATAAACCTCAGAGACGTCCTCGCACTCCACACTAACTTTAAAGGAGCTGCAGCGAGTATTCCCAGTGGCAATGCGTTCACACTGTACATTACGACCAAGTTCTCTCCAAGATACGCACAAAGTGTCTCAGCATCAAGGTCCGGGAGAAACTTAGTGGCAAAGACATTTACAAGGTGATTTGTTTTCACTGCTTTAANATTAGGACCTAAAAACAACAATGTTCCAGAAGCATTGAACACCAGTATTATCCGCGAGGCTTTTGTCTTCTTCCAAGACGATGAAAGGCCCTTGGACGAGAAGCGACCAAATGAGTTGTGAAGATTGTTTGCACGTCGAAGAATAATGATAAAGGAAAATACAAGATTTCGGATCCTGGGGGCGTCCTGGCACTGGCGCAAGCACGAGGTATAATAAACTGGCGGGATAAGTGAGTAAGCCAAATAGACTAACTATGCTCGATGGGAGCAAGAAATTAATACGAGTCGAGGTGGGCGCTTAATAGTTGCTTGTGAGATGTTAGGGATTGATAATAGCTCGTAAACGCACATTAATGATGATTACAAAATTTAACTGTAGTATATTGGGGCGCACCGGCAGCGACAGGAGGGCACTGTTCCCTCACTGATCAGGAGCGCAGATATGGTCTAAATCAAGACCAAACAAGATTAACGACGCTCAAAACATCATATACATCACTATAGTAAAAATGTCGATAATAGTCTAGAGTATTCAAATAATCTTAAGTGGACTTTATGATGATATATTATAACATCTTTGTGTATTTAAATATAACCTGGTGTCTAAAAGCCAGGGCGTGAAGGGTAGGACGGCCCATGGATGGTGAAAGAGAATTAGTGAGGGAGAGAAGGACCGTGGCACCGTGGTGCCCACGACAAGCAGAGGTGGGATGGAGCGATGTGAGACTGAGCGGGCGTCAAAATCGAGCTCGCCTTCGCTGGTCCGGATGCAGATCGCCGGGCGCTCCGGAGCTGGTGGGAGGGCAGCACTTTAGGAGCGTTTGGGGGATAACTTGAAAAGAGTAGAAGTAAGCAATGAGCAGATGGAAAGGTACTCTAGAATCCAAGACTATATAATCTTAAGCGTACATTACATAAGCCTATTATGATTTACTTTTTTCCATTGCTTCATGATATGCCGTTTGAGGGAAGAGCCGACGTGGCTCGCCGATCGGGACGAGCATGGGGGATGGGCCGAGAAGGAGAGGACCAGAGTGATACGGGGGGGGGCGCGACGAACCGCAAACCTGTAAACTAGGTGACATCTGGAATCCGGACGTCTTGCAAGGAAATATACGGGCTACGTCAATTGGTGCTGGGAGTGCCGGTATGTGTGTGAAGCTGTTTTAACTCTTTCGTGTCTGCAGGTGAGGCGAAACGAGGTGAAGCCTGCTGAACGATAGGCCATGGGGCGGAAGTCCAGGGCAGAGAGAACTGGGTCAGGCAGCTCACCTCAAACAACGCTACGGGGGAGAAGTTAAGGAATGTGTTATCTGAGACTTTGCATTCCAAAGAACCGAGGAACTGGATGAGGATTATATATGATTATCATGTTTGCCAATCTTTCTCATTGTGCCTTAATCTCCAGGGACAGTGGACAGTAGCCTGAATGCCCAAACAGAGGGTGTCCCACTGTGCGTCGAGTGGCCGGTGGGGCAAGAAGTAGAAGCTGTTTGTAAAACCAGGCATGTATGTTATTTATAATATGTCAACTGGCTGAGATTGTCTCTACACTGCTCTTACCTCCTCTCTCGTCCAGAGCTCCTTTGCCCGCTCTCCGACTGGGGTTCTGCCCCAGGCCCTCTAGCGTCTTCTGATGCGTCTCTCCTTGCCGACCACCCTCTTCCATCTCTTTTTCGCTCTTTTCGCCCGCCTCCTCTATTCTCTCTCCTCTCCCTGCCTGTCCCCCCTCTCTCATCTCTTTTCCCTCAGGCCGCTCCTCATCCTCCTCTCTCTCTTCCTCATTCTCCCTGCTCTCTCTTATCTTCTCGTCTAGATGCTCTCTTTATAATCCGGTCTCGCCTCGTGTCTCCTCTGTCTCTTTACTCTTCTCCCCCTTCTCTCTCACCCCCAGCCCTCTCTTTACTTATATACTAAGTATATATCCTATTCATCACATCTTCTTGCTTTTATAGAACGATGATTTACGTCACATATATTTCTCTTCTCTTCTTCCTTCCCCTCTTCCCACGTCTCGTCTCCCCTTCCTTCCGTTATTCCTCTTCTCCTTCTCTCTCACCATTCTCCTCCTCTCCTCGTCTCTCTCCCCTCTCTTCCTCCTGCCTCTCGTCTCTCTCTATATATACCTGCTCACCTCCTCTTCCTCTCTCCCTCTTTGAGCTGCCTCCCCTCCCTTCTCTTTATACTCGCTTTCTCTCTCCCTCCTCCTCTCTCCTACGTCTGGGTCCGCTCCGCCCTCTCTTGCCCGGCCTCCTCTCTCTCAACCACCGGCGCGTCTTCCTCTCTCTCTCTTTACTTGCACTCTCTCCCTCTCCTCCCCCTCGTCCTCTCCTCCCCTCCCCCTCCCCTCTCCCTCCCACTCTCTCCTCTCCTCTCTCTTCCTCCCCCCCCCCCTCTCTCCCTCCCTCTCTCCCTCTCCAGTGGCGGTGCCTCACCTGCGGTCACTGCTTCTGTAACGAGTGCATTGCCATCATGTTGAGCAGTACAGCGTCGGAGCCAGAAACAGAGCCATTAAGTGTGCCATCTGCCGCCCAGCCCACCTGCCACTCCGAATCTCCTACGTGTTCACCGCGCAGTCCAACAACCACGACCAGGAAATACCCGTCAGGTCAGAAACACTAGAATTAAAGACATTCACCGCTCAGGTGTAAAGAAATTGATGACAGTAAGAAAACACCTGCACCACTGTTTCAGGCATCTTCAGTTTAGCCATTTTTATCATAAAAAACCAGCGATCCATGGTAATAAATTGGGCCAAACTCTCTAATGTAATATGTTTAAATTCTTGAGACATTAATACACTACAATATACAATTTAGTTACGTTTATGTAGGTCTTAAAATATTTTCTGCGGGAAAGTCAAAAATGTCCTCGTTCCCCTAGTGTGTCATCAGTTTAAGACGTTTATTTCAACATTACATCCAACTTTTCTTCGCAAATATGATTGATGTAAACCCTCATTTATATTTAAAACTGGTGTTAATTCACTCTAATAAATTAATAGAAAAATCATAAAACCTGTCATGTGCACCTTAAAGCCTCTTGTGTTTACACCTGAGAGCTTGAGAACATTATATTTTAATTTTCTCATTTGTTGGCATCTTAATATTGAAATAAAGCAGCAAAAACACATCAAGGATGAGGTTGAAAGGGTGGGATGGAGAAACTGCATGTTGCCGTATTTGCTGCGGGAGCATCGGAGAGAGCCGAGGTATGCTTCAAATGCCCAAAACACAGAAGTACTGGTAACCATCACAAGGACTTACATGCCATTTAAAAAGTAAAATGTTACTTAGTTCTGCTTTAAAAGCCAAAAACATCACTCTGGGTGCCTCTATCTGTAAGTAAGTGTATTTGTATTTGTATTGTATTTAAACGGCATGACAAATGAGGGTATACACTGTCTTCATTGACCGGCGTTATCTGTGTTTTCAGGGAGTCACTCACCAAAGTGAGGCTGTGATTCGAACTCTGAAAATGGTTCAATCAGCGACGCAGGAGCCAAATGTCTCGTCTTCTCCACGGAAGTACTTCTGCAGAGACTGGGCTGCCTTTAAAATGGTTCCTAAAACTTCTGTTGTGCATTGTGATTGAAGTTAGATTTGCAATTTTATGTTTTAATCTTGCAAAACCAGTGTTTGTTTTTTGTCAGTAGACTTTCTGTTTAAAAGCAAGTTCACTATTTCATTAACCTATTCAAAGTGTATAATTTGAAGTAATAATAAGCAGTTTTTTAATGTCACTTATCAGCAGATGAAGTGTAACATGTTTTGTTTACCACATACTGACTATCGTCTCTGTCTCCACAGTGCAGAGTGTGCTGGACATTATCGCTAAAGCCTTGTTCGACAACAACATGGAGTTTACTCAGATTAATGGAACACACAAGTTTCAGGTGAGTACATCAAAAACTAACCCTTAAACTCCACCAAACAGAGCTGGCAACTGGAAAAACAGGGAGAGGGTGAAAGAAGGGGCTGAGAGTGGAGAGAGCAGTGTGATTGAGTTAGGTTTGAATAGGACAGCTCTAAACGTTGTTCTTGTATAAATGAGTTGTTTGTTGCAGGAAATCTGAGCTCGTTCAAACACGACTCTCAGATCAACATCCTGCTGTTGCCTCTTCACACTTGGATCAAACGGACTAACATCATCGAGGCCACACGTTTTACTGGTGGAGCCCATCCTGAACCCGGCCATCGAGCTGCAGGCCATCGGACGAGTTCACGCACGTGACAGACCAAGTGAGACCCTTTTAACACTCACTTACAGGGGCGTAGCACAAAATTCTGGCCCCAGGTACAAACTTTGTTAATGGGCCCCTACTGTCATAATCTTGTTTTAACTGTTTAGCCCGCTGTCGTTATTGTTCTATTTTTTGGGCTTTATTCCTTCTAGAATATTCTAAAAAGCCTATTCATTTTGTTTTGTAATTGGGTGTTGGCTTTTAGGGTTTTGGCAGGCTTCAGCTGATCAAATGGAATGCATCTTCAAATTTTTTATCATCATAACCAACAACAAAACAAGACATTGTGCGTTTTTTTGTGTGTCAACACTATTGAGATGTAACTACTGCCGTTCATCGTATAAAAAATACAATTTTTGACATTTTAGCTAGCTTGTGCTAGGCTAATTTTAAGAAATGTCTGCCAAAATATTAATTTCCAACACATTATGGATTGAGAAGTCATGAGAATATATTGAACTTGATCGTTTAGTCATCATCATCATCATCATCATTTATTTATTCCAGACTCAAGGTCCATAAAAAGCGCACGTGACATAACAAACAACAACAATAAAAAAACAACAAAAATTATAAAAGACAGCTGTACCAATGCGTCCACATTGACGACTGGTATCGCACAGCACTACACACTGGGTTCACCAGCACTGCCACCACAGAGTTCTCAGAGTCATTTAGGCGACCTATGAACTTGTACATTAGTTTTCTCATAAGAGCCTGAAAACTATTGACTCCAGCCTGGCAGAAGAGGAGACTCGCACTACTGGACCTGGGCTTTTTCAGCAGCATTCTGAATGCATCATTATAAGCTACTTTGAGCTTCTGGAGTGTGGACTTTTTATACTTGCACCACAGTGGAGCTGTATACAGAGGTGTGCAGTATGTTCTGAACAGGTTAATTTTTACTCTGTCTGAGCACATGTGGAATTTTCTGACCAAGATGTTGGCCTGGGCATAAAGTATCCGACACTGTCGCTTAATATCGTCATCGTCACAGAAACGGTCTGTGATGAAGTGTCCCAAGTACTTTGTTTTGTTACAGACACTAAGTGTTTGCTTGGACAAGTAAAAGTCAGGGAAACAGAGATCTTTATCCGCTTTGGTCCGACATATAAGCACCACACTCTTTTTGGCGTTATATATGATGTCATGTTTAAGTCCATACTCTGAGCAAATGTTCAGCAGCTGTTGAAATCCTGCACTACTCGGAGAGACAATGGCCAAATCATCGGCATACATGAAGTGATTAATCAGCGTGCTGCCAATCATACAACCTGTTTTACAGTCATTCAGTTTATGGGACAGTTCATCCATGTACAGGTTAAACAGGGCCGGAGACAGCAGCCCCCCTGGCGCACTCCATTAGTGACACCAAAGGAGTCAGAGATGGTATTCCCCCATTTGACCTGCATCTTCTGGTTAGAGTACCAATAGACCAAATCCGTATGATACAGTCAGGTACAACTCGTTGTTTTAATTTCCAAAAGTTTATGATGATCACTCGGTCAAACGCCTTGGAGGCGTCAATAAAGCCCATGATCATAGAGGAGTTTTTCTCACATATGACTGTGTTGTTTCTTCAAGCCATAATGCATAGATCAGTTCCCAGTCTGACTTGAAACCAAACTGATTATCTGTAGTGCCAATGAATTGTTCAAGCCTAACAAGCAGAATTTTCTCCAAGACTTTAGAGATGACACTTGCTAAGGCTATTGGCCTGTAGTTGTCAAGACTCCCTACTTGACCCGCTTTGTCCTTAATAACAGGCACCAATGTAACAGACAGTAGAGAGTCAGGCAAAAGTCCATGAGTCATAAACCCCGAGAAACATAATGCAAGCAGAATGGCAGCCTTTGGACTAGCATATTCAGATGTTCTGCAGTAATATTGTCAGAGCCTGTGGACTTTTTATCAGACAAACGAGCTATCGCTGTTGAACTTCACACCGAGGTAAAAGTCACAGCTTCCCTGGTTGTGATCTTTCCAACAGTAAAGGGGTCACTTTAACACAGTTAAATAAAGCAGAATAGTGCTGCCTCCACAGTTCTGCTATTTTTCAGCTCCAGAAACTCCCTCTAACAGTACCAGGCAGTAAGTTCACTCGATTGAGGGCTCTTACTTCATTCCAAAAGCCAACAACGTCATTGTTAACAGTTTTTCAGCCATAGAGTCCGCTCTCATATTTGTTCATATTTTGCAATAAAGCGAATAGCATATTTATACCTCGCTCTGGTGATCTTTTTATGCTCCAGGACTGGCCCAGATCTAGGTCTGCCTGCTAGTACCAAGTGCATAGGCTTGCTTAGCATCTGCATGATGTTCTGCTACATGCTATTCCAGCCTGGCTTAACACTCTTAGTTTTTGCATGTGTACAATATGGGCTACCACTTTCATAATAGCACCAACAATACACTTATACAAAACATACAAATCTTCACAGTGAGACACGTCATCACAATTAACATTTGTGCATAGCACAGCCTGCTGAGGAAGCTGTATATTGCTTAATTCAGCTTCAGTTCTCATGTAGTATGTCAGAAGATCATTTTTGACATCTTGTCCCAGTTTAATCTGACTTTACGGCAACCATTTACTCTATGTGTCATCTCAGGGATACGTTTTACATCAAGCAACATAATAAAAGGTACATGATCAGAAACAGAATGCTCATACATAATTTTAACAGATTTAAGCACAGTGTGTGCATCAGCAGTGCTAAGACAGTGGTCAAGCCACGACACTGTATGCCATGCCTCACTTATATACGTGTAGCTGTCTGATGGCAGCAGCAGTTTACTAGACAATATAAGGCCATTTTCCTCACAGAACTGTAACATATGCCTGGCAAACAAAGACTGATGATCTAAGATATCAGCGTTCATATCACCCACCACAAAAATTGCTGTACACTGATGCTCATCAATAAAAGAACTTATAAAACCAAGTCTATTCATATAGTCATCCTCATTCTGAGAACACTCATAAGGTGTGTAGACATTAAGAATAATAAAGTCCTTATTTTCCAATTTAAGGTGCAGGGCTATACACCAGTCAACTCCAGTCCTAATGACATTTATCAAAGCATCCAACTTTTTATGCCATAAAATAGCCACTCCTCCAGCTATGCGTCCTCGTATTATGCCTAAGGATAGATCCACTGTGGACTCCCCAGCGCCATGAAAATTGTCATTTATAGAATTCAAATTTCCCAAATCCTGTTTGGACAAGAAAGTTTCTTGGAGACAGAGAATATCACACTGTTGCAGTAGATTATCCACAGTTAGGCGTCGTGCTTGATCAGCCGCTGAGTTTCCAACGCGTAAACCCCGACAGTTATAGGATATAACGTGCATTCATTAACAGGATGGCTCGGGCATTACTCCGACAGGACCCTGCACACCATGACCTGAAGTGGGCATAGCAGGTCTTTTTGGACCCTCCGTGGCTCATAGTAGCGCCGCACTAGCGATCCCTCAGGCCAGAGTTCTGGGTTATAAACCTCAGAGACGTCCTCGCACTCCACACTAACTTTAAAGGAGCTGCAGCGAGTATTCCCAGTGGCAATGCGTTCACACTGTACATTACGACCAAGTTTCTCTCCAAGATACGCACAAGTGTCTCAGCATCAAGGTCCGGGAGAAACTTAGTGGCAAAGACATTTACAAGCTTTGTTTCACTGCTTTAATGTTACTTTGCGCGCCCGTGCCATAAATAGGCTTTGGTCTTTTACGCTCGTGCTCTTTACTGTTGCGCGGTTTGGAGCGAGCACTGCCTGCCCTCATACGCCGACCTTGCTTCACAACCATACTCCATTTAGGGGAATTTAGAAGAGTAGCAGTACCTTGGTCTTTTGTCTCTGCTGTAGTCTCTTCGCTCTCTTCACTGGGGACGCAGCTTTCCGACTCCAGTGACAAAGCGTCACCATGGCCCGCCGCAGTAGCGCCCAGCGAACCGTCCACATCTGGCTCTCCAGGTGTTTTGTCCTCACCCGCAGCAGTACGAGGGCCAGTGCCAGGTCCAGCGCATATAATCCCCACTGAGGCAGATGTATCCACAGCGATCCGTTTCCCACCGCGGCACATGTTTCGCTCCACCGCAGCAACTCTCCGATCAATGGTGGAAGTAATAGAGCGTAAATCCTCGCCAACTTCAGCCTGAGATTGAACAGACTGCTTCAATACACAGATCTCACTGTGCAGGCGCTCCACTTTGGAGAGAAGATTGGAGACATCAATGCTGTTGAACGTTACCGGCGGCAGCTCATCCAGGAAGTGGGACACAAAATGCGGCACGTTTTCTCCACACTCGTTTAGGACTTTCAAACAGCTCTTAACGTTGTTTGCGTCCTTCTGATGGCCTTTAAACACGGTGTAGCGCTGTTTGGTGTTGGGCACAGCTCAAACAGGACTTTTCTTGAGTTTTCAATCCATTGCGAATCAAAATGGTTTGTGGCAAGTTGCACAAGCTCTTCATGAGCCAATGTCCTTATCTTGACTGCGAGGAAGTTAAGAAACTCATCCTCCACTATGAGCTTGCCATCAACAGTCTTGAAAAGTTGTGGTTTAATTCTAAGCCGAGTATAGCCCGGAGCAACTTCTCCTGGCTCCGTGCCATCCGCCATCTTGCTTGAATGTCAAACCCTGGCTGTTTGTTTACTGAAATCTGCAAACTTTGGCTTATAACATTATAATTTCTCGCTATTATATTTGTTAATAATCTTGTCATTTAATATTTCTTTGTTCAGCAATTTTCTTAGGCCAAAGTTGATTTTCTACATTTTATAGGAGGGGTGGCGCACTCTAATACAACACATAGTTACATTTAGGAGACCAATCTTTCTCAGAAGCAAAAATGACGAAACTTTGGAGGGCCCCATCTTGCCCTGGGCCCGGGGAACTAGTACCATTTAGTCCCCCCAGTGCGACACCCCTGCTCACTTGTAATAATGAGATTGAGAGATTGTTTCTGTGGTAACCTGTAGTAGCTAACATTTAGTTTAACTTCTTTGTGGCCGAACTACTGGTAACATGACTGATGTCCCATTCGCACGGCATAATAGTTACCTCGGGACGTCTGTAATCTTGAAATTACCCAACAAATCTGAAATATATATTTAACAAAAAGCTGTGTTTTCCCAACAGACCCACATTCGTCCACAGATTCCTGATCAAATCCACAATAGAAGAGCGGATGCAAACCATGATGAAAACAGCTGAGAAAAGGTACAGTTATGATCAAAAGTTTATGTATTTAAAGCATAAACTCAACCTCACATTTGTGTTTTTGGTGATTGCAGCCACAGTAACACGTCCATGAAGCACTCAGAGGCTTCTGTCCTGACTGTGGCTGACCTGGCGGAGCTTTTCACAGACGACAGTGGACATTTAGAGTGACCAGCGGCACTTTTAACAAGAAACACACTGCCACAATATCACCTGCACAAGATAAAGACACATATTATGAAAAACTGAATCTTGCAGAGCTATAATTCAGTTCAATTGAGTTTATTTTTGTATAGCTCTAGATTACAACAGCAGTTATCTCAGAGGACTTCACATGATTGTTGATTCAGCAAACAAAATGGTCAGAAAATCAAACAATGAAACAGTCATTATTCAGAAATGCAGCTGTAGATTGTCCAACAACAAACAAGAAGATGAATAATTTCCCCCTGTTCTCAGACCTTCCTTCTCGGCAAAGAAAAACCTGGACTGGACCCTGATGCAATTAGAACTTTAAAGCTTGGTGCACACTAGAGAAGTTTAAGATCTTTTGCGATTTTTAGACGTGTCAAAAACAGAACAGGCCACAGACCTAGGGACATTTACAAGGATTATTAGTCTGACAGTGGCATCATGTGTCAGAAGAACAGAGACACAGACTTGTGGAGCAGCAGCGAGAGGAGAACAGTGTGTGCGAGCGCAGAGTGTTTTCTTTCATGTTCGCGGTTATAAAAGTGAAACAACAACAACAATGATGAAACGCCAGTGGATTAAAGCAAGTTTATAAAGGTCACAGGAGAGCGGAGGAGCTGTTACACTGACACAACATTGGTGCTGTCAAATGTAAAAGTTCCAGCAAACTCTGTGTTGACCATCTTCTATAGTCTAGTAAAAGTTCTTCTCACATCACTGAAGGAGCAGGTGCGTTGGAGATGAAGTGCTTGTTCAAATATGATATAAAGAAGAATCTACTGCTCAAAGTTTTACATTTATTTACAGATGATGAGGCAACCTTTTATTTTACATTTTAAGAGCTGCCATCACAAGGCAGGTGCACCAGAATCTGTCTGTTGTAAAGGTCAGAACAGAACAAAAAGTTGTGAGCAGAAAAGAAGAAAGATTCATTGTCATTTTGAAGAGTACAACAAAATTACGTTTGTAGTGAGCCTCCGGGCCGCTGCACTTTTTGCGCGCCACCACTTTTTTAGGAGAGCAGCAGACAGATAGGGTCCAAGAAAAGTCAGATGGGACAAAAACAAGACAGCAAAGAAAAAAATAGGGAGATAAGGACGGGACAAAATAGAAAGACGCCTGCATTGTATAAGAACCAGGAAGTGGAAGAAGCAGGTGAACCTCACCATGATGCTCCTGACAAATAATCCTAACAGTGACGCACAGAGAGAACTAGAGAAGCCACAACAAATCTCCTACGAAAATCCTTACTCTGATCACGCCTCCTAAACTCGTAGAGGGAAACATCGAGCTGAAAATCTAGCTAAAACTCCTGTAGTGTGCAGAAGGCTTTAGCCAGAGTCTGATGGCAGGGAAATGATTCATCTAGCAGGACGAGGACAGAATCCAAGTGGGAAGAGTCCAGGTGCTCAGTATTAGGGGGCTGTCAAATGTTCAGACTTCGACACTGAAGCAGCAGCATCTGAAACAGGAGCAAAGAAACAGATTATGGATAAACTTAGTAATAAAATATTCTTTACAGGGATGTAGGAGAAGTAAATAGGACAGGCAACAGCAACAATAACACATAGTTGTAAAAAAGCCCCTAAAAAGAAAACATACATAACTTTACATCGCTCCAAAAACATTATATAGCATTTAGAATCAGAATTTATTTGATATTCCACTTCAAAACAACATTTACAATAAATACATTTGACGTTTTGACCACCTCTTAATCTCGTCCACACATATTTTTTCCCACCTACTTATTACTACTACTCTTACTGGTCTTTCTCCTGCTCTGAGTGAGTGACAGCTGGATTCAGCCAATCACAACAAAGAAATGTGAACGTTCTGAAGGACAAGATTTTATTAACCTCACGTAGACCGTGTTATTGAATTGTCATAAAATCAAAATTAGTTCCAAGAAAACCATGAACAGTAAATAAGTAAGCTCGTATTAACTTAATTATGCTGTAGTTTTGCAGTGCACAGGCAAATATCACTCTTCACAACGATTAAACTAAAGCATTCCACGTTTTCTTTATGAAATATTACTGTATGTGTCAGATGTCAGATTCCACTCTACTGGCTCTGGTTCTAATAAGTTCTATTAAAATGACTACTTCTGTGTTTGCTGCTCACACTCGCCACTAGTTTTACTGTTTTTGTTTCTCAAATGTATGAAATAAGCTTTTTTTTTAACTGTATTTTTAACGTTTCATAAAGTTGGAGCTGTTTCTTTATCTGTTAAATAGAAGATTGTGAAATAGTTCTGCTCCAAACTGTTGTTAACTCGATGTTAAGGTTTAATGTAAGGTTCAATCATGAAACACTAGGAAATGTTCTGTGTTAAGGTTTAAACATGATTGTTAATAAAACAATAATAATGATACTCAACATCTTGCTAAGTTTGTCTCTTTTTTTTAATTATGTGTTTAAGTCTCGGAGAGCCGGAGTACAATCATTCATTAATTCATTTTCTACCGCTTAATCCCGTTAGGGGTCGCGGGTGACTGGAGCCTATCCCAGTGACTTTGGGCCTTAGGCGGGGGAACACCCTGGACAGTGGCCAACTTGCCGCAGGGTTAGACAGACAACATTCACTCTCTCATTCACTCACTAAGGGAAATTTACAGTGATGCCCAATTAACCTAAACATGCATGTTTTTGGAGGTGGGAGGAAACCGGAGTACCCGGAGAAAACCCACGGTGACACGGGGAGAACATGCAAACACCACCAGAGAGATCGTGAGATGTTGATATGGTCCGACCCGGGAGTCGAACCACGACCTCCTTATTGGGAAGCCAGAGCTCTAACCACTCTGCTACCGTGCACGGAGTACAATCATGGATACATTTTTCTCTTTTTTTGATTTTTTTCAACACTAATACTAACTAATTATGATGTTTGGATAAGTGATGCAACTGTTTAAACTGAACTGTTGTAAAGAAATTGGATATAAACATAAACCTTAGGCCCCAAACTGTGGGCGAGTTGCTTGGTGTAGTGATAACACACTGAGAGCGAGGTGAGAGAAGCGACTGCAGCTGCTGCCTCTGTGTCTCTGAGTCAACAGCAGAGAACAGCTCATAGAACAATTCCACTTCACCATCTCTATGGGCTGGTTAGGTCAGAGTTTTTGAAAGGAAAAACAGAAGTGTAATGTCACTGTCAGTCTGAGTCAGTTTTTCCTCCTGATGTTTGATCAGTGTGTGATGGGCTGTAGAGCTGCTGTATCTTTACAATGCATCAATACAGACATATTTCAGATGCCTGTTGACTGAAAACCGCGTCACTGCGCGACGAGCCTCGAGTCGAGCGAGAATAATACACTTGGGGCCTGATTTATCAAGCCAGGTGCTAAATTGCGGGTGCGAAAAAAAAAAAAATCATGTATTTTTTATGAGCATTTTACACAAACTTTAACACTGGAAGATGCACATACAACAAACTAAACAAAACAGATATGAACTACCTCAAAGTCTGCATCTTTAATGTGTGAGAGAGAAAATGTCATCTCTGCCAAGATTTTGCTCCCCCTAACCTGTTTTGCACATGATGCTTGCAAATGCTTGATAAATCAGGCCCACAGAGCGTATTTTAGGTTGACAATCAGCTTTGGCTGCGCCTCAGGGCGCGCGGCTGCTTGGCGCTTTGGCGTGCTGTGTTCAAGATCTGACTCACAGAAGTAGGTGTGTAAGTGAAATGAGTCTGGCACCTGGCTTGCCATTCCACTCCAGAATGTTCCTGCGTGTTTTGGCCTCTCACAGTATGACATGAAGATAAATTAATAGTCACATGAAGTAAGAAATGATGATTATTCTTGAAATGTCATGCTTTTTGTAGAATTTGCTTTTAAGGCTTTAGATTTGGCACTGTCATTCTCAAAAACAAGCTGGGGTCTGATTAAAAACAGACTCTTTAGGACTGATAAAGTTGCAATCAATGTATATTAATTTGTTCATCTTTAGTTGTGTTTTAAATAAAAATCTACCAAATATACCAGAATGTCTATACAACCCATTGATCCGATCAGACAGACTTTACCACACTGGTCGTGTCTCATTAGCAACACAAAGCTCGTCTGTCACTTTAAAACTCATAAAAACGCCAAAGTCAAAGCTCTTTTTCTGCCTGACTGGTCGTCTTTATGAGTGTTTACAACTGACAAATTGTTTGTCAATGGCTCCTTGAAATGAAATGGTTTTCTATTGAGTGAGTGGAGAGAAAGAGGATCGTTAAATGTCTAGACAAAATACAACATATAGTAATAGTTCTGGTTTGGCCTTGTCTTCTGTCTTATTTAGCTTTGTTTTTAGCTTAATAGTAATTTTGTCTACTTTAATTACAGCGCATTGTGACAAAATCAGATCGTTGTGTTCTTTCTCATTCCAGTTATAAAGTATTTTAGTTCTAATAGACAGTCAAATACAAATGATTAATAATAGTTGAAGGCTTAGTATGAACCCTGTCCCACAACCCTAAATCCCAAGCTTAACTCTTTAATTAGTTGATAAGCTTCAAAGGTGCACTAACTTCGCTCTACTAATAATCTGCTTGATCAAGTGTTTCATTGAATATGTATTGTTTTATTTTGATTTCCTATTATTTATATTTGCTAAAATTAATAATCTTGGGAAGTCCTCAGAGACGACTGTTGTTGTGATTTTGGGCTATACAAAATAAATTGATTGATTCATTGATTGATTGATTGATTGACTTTCTGGAGATGAAAAGTTAACTGCACAAAGAATAGGACATTCTGAATAAGAGTTATCCATAATGTGGAAAAATGTCTAATATATCAGCTTTTCTATGGAAACAAACAGAAATAGGCCAAATAGCAGTTCATTTTGTGTAAAGACTTAGATTTTTATTATTTATTTGGTGGCAACAAAGACCTCTAAATGACAAAAACATGCTTTTCTTCAAGTCTGTGTTTGATCAAAAAGTTACACAGTGCACCTTTAATAAACTTTTTCATTCATGAATTCATCATTTGTTAACAAATAATTAAGGCTTTTTTTCATGTGTTATGTTGCATTCCAGGGAACTGGAATATTTCCCAGTTAAAAAAATACCAGTTCCCAGTTCAGAGTGTTCTAACTGAATCAACTTATATGTAAACATTATGGCTGTCGCGGCCCCTTTCGTACCGGTAGACCCGACCCGCCGGAAGTTCCCTTTTTTTCTAAATAAAATTGAAATGAAGGGCTATTTTTTGTTCTTCTTTTTAAACACATAATACTATCGTCATCCTCAAGCCCTATATTCATGACCCACTGCCGTTATTTGCCTTTTAGCAGTTTATCTAGTGTAATACAAGAGTTTGATCTTTCCGTTCAACCTTAGAACGCATCATCACACTTGACCTTACGTGCCTCGAAAAAAATATAATTTGGGCAGTTTCTTAAACACACTTATCGTTATTTGTTCATAAACAGTTAACTAATTCACGAATAAAGACTGTTTAGATTAAAACAAGCTTTTTACATTATTATGTAAAAAGTACGAAAAGGACAAGGGCTATTGCTAACATTTAGGCTAAACATTTAGATTCATTTATTGCTGTGATTGTTGAGTTCATATGTGAAGTGCGACCAGGTCCAATAGAGGTTCTTAACCTTTTGACCTCGAGGCCCGAATTTTAATGTGCAAAGTAACCTGGGGCCCAATCTCATATTAAATGTATTGTATTTTACTGATTTGTGGCCCTCAAGGAGGTCTTTGCGGCCCAACTTTGGGCCCCGGCCCTATGGTTAAGAATCACTGCCATAGTTCACAAGTGATATTTACCAGTTAAAGTGACATTCCAGCGCATTTTCACAAGTGAGAAGTGGGAATAATCCCAGTTCCCAGTTGCCTGGAACCCACCAAAAGTAAGGCAAATTAAGATGTAGTTATTATAAATTGGTACCATTTAATATAAAGTAGACAGGCAGGTTAGTTAAAAGGTTAGTTGTGAAGAAACTGTGGCATACAGATCAATAATTCATGTTTTGTTCATTGCAAAACACAAAAATGATCTAAAATGACTAAGAAATAGAAACTGGTTCATTTACTTCCTGTTCAAAACTTCAGAACTGATAAGCTTTATAGTAAAATATAACTTTAATAAGACACAGTTTTTAAATTACAATGAATGAAGCTGTAACAACCTGCACTTTTCAGATATTTTCTTAGGTATTTTTAGAACCTTTTTGAACTATTAAATGAAAGAAAGTTCTGTTTTATCTTTTTCAGATTCTGATTTGTATTTCTCTGATTCCTGATGTAACTTGTCGTTGTTTTACGGTCTGGTCCACCGCACACACAGCTCCGTCAGTGAAAAGCTCTCGACTTGAATGAATCGTCTGTGAGTGAATGAAGTTCCCGCTCTCGTAAAGATTTTAAAACGTCCGGACAAAAGGCGCACAAACAAAAGACTCGTGTTTAGTTTTACATGGAAACCGGAGCGAAAACCACACACTCTGACCACACTTGACAAAGATGTGTGAGGCTGGAGTCAGTCACTTTCACTTGGGTTATAAATGTGTGTGATTGACAGGCGGGTTAACCAATCAGAGGAAGGATGAGATCTCTGCAGAGTTCAGGAGGTGTGGCTTAAGTTATGATTATTTTAAGACATTATTTGACTTGTTACTCGTCATGTCTTTGGATCAGTGTGTTTCTGTTACAACTTTTGTCAGATCCAACATGTTGTGTGTTGAACTTTACAAGAGCCAATCAGAGCCGCCAGACAGTGCCAGGCTTTACTGCCCATGTGTCGACTCTCAAAATGTGTGAAATTGCCAACAGTTTGTGCAACTTTTATTTCATCACAAACACTCTTAAAACAGATCAGTTATTTCTTTATACAATTGTAGAGTTTTAGCTAATGTAATAATAATAATAAATTTTATTTGTAACGCACCTTACATTTCAAAGAAATCTCAAAGTGCTACAGGGACATTTAAAAACAAGTTAAACAGTGACAATAAAAATACAATCTAACAATAGTACAAAAGACTAAAAAGCAGTCATGAAATATCCTAATATGCTTTTTTAAAAAGAAATGTCTTTAGCCCTTTTTTAAAAGCCTCCACACCTTGTGGTGCCCTCAGCGACTCAGGGAGGGCATTCCACAGGCGTGGGGCAGAAGCCTGAAAAGCCCTGTCTCCCATGGTGGATAGTTTGGTCCTGGGCTGGTGAAGGCTGTGAGTGGAGCTAGAGCGGAGACAGCGTGAGGTGGTGTGTGGGGTGAGAAGTTCACTGAGGTAGGTTGGGGCAGTTCCATGCACGGACTGGTATGTAAGGAGGCAGATTTTGTATTGAATTCTGAAATAAATGGGCAGCCAATGTAAGGATTTGAGTACAGGTGTTATGTGATCGTATTTGCGCCTCCTCGTCAGGACCCCTGGCAGCGCAGTTTTGAATGTGCTGAAGCTTCTGTAGGCATAAATGTGTAAAAATGTGTGAATCAGCGCAAAAGATCTTCTTGTTAACTTATTGACCAATCACGCTGCAGGATATCAGCACGTCTTTGTCTTGGCCTATTAACCAATGAAAACACAGCATATTCATTTAGAGACCAATTAGCCCAGAGAGGCTTGATACTTGTGACCTAATCTTACATTCCTATTTTTTTTCTTCTTATTATTATTCTTCAATATCTTCCCTATAGCACTATTTTTGTGTTTTCATGTTTTCTCTGTGATGTTTTGAGGTGTTTTTAGTTCTTTTAAATTTCTGTTTTGTACTTTGTGCAGCTTGTGTTGTAGTCAAACATTACCAGCTTGTCAAAGCCTGATTCTGTCAAATCTCAGAAGCTAAGCAGGGAGAGCCTAGGCAGGACTTGGATGGGAAAACCTCAGAAGTCACAGTGGGACGAGTAGAAGAGAAACTCATCGTTGTGTTCCGCACACTGCGTTGTCTGGATCTGGTGTGATTGTAAGTGGTTGGTGGTTGTCGGAGGGGCTCTTCTGTCCCAGGGCAGCTGTGGCTACAGTAGTAACTTATCACTACTGAGTGTGTGATGAATGAATAATGCAAAGTGTGAAGCATCTTTTGGGGTCTTGAAAAGCTGCATATAAATCCTATGGTAGGTAGTTTATTTGCCATTTGTGGTTAAAAACCACATTGGAAAAGACAAAAAGAAGCTCATAAGACAACAACCTGACAAAGAATTAACATAGACACAACTCACACAATAACACAATTACACAGTGAAATCAATTTAAAAAAGTATTTTCTTGCATTATTTTTATTGTGCATTATCAGTTGAGTGGATTGCACTCACAACAAAAAGACCCCAGGTTCAAGTCCTGCTTCACCTGAGGTTACTTTGAAATGAAACATTTTGGAAAAGGTTGCTAAGTGCTGTATAAACTAAATTCTCTATTAGACTGGACACAACAAACACATTTTTGCACAAACACTGAAAATGTCCGATATTACATTTTTTAAAATGATCTCTATTTATATGTGTTTTTCTACCTTTCAAGGCACTTCCAATCAGAGATCCACTCACCCAGTGCAACATACACTGAGGCAGAGTGAGTTACTGTAAGTGTTCTACCCAAGGACACAATGACAGTCCACTTTTTGGCTCCTGGTGTTCCAGTGGTCTCCCATCCAAGTACTAACCAGGCCCTAACTTGCTTCAATCTGATTAATTCAGACTTTGACAAGCATGTATGGTCACACACATTTGAATGATTTTAGTCGAGTAGAGAACTTTTAAAGAACTATTGTGTTTTTTCCAGTTTTAACAATTAACTTGAACATATGTAGAACACACATTTATATTGTGTTCATTGTGAAGCAAGCAATGTAAAAGGGCTTAGAAAAAGAAGTTAATTGATTCTTGGTTTAAAACTGCAGAACTGATAAGCTTCTCCTCTTCATGGTAAATAAAATGCACCTGTAACAAGTGCCAGGTTTTGAAATACTTGGTTTTATTGTTCGTTAGGAATCTGAATTTGGTAAGTAAACACAGACAAGTGGGTGGAGATAAGTGGTAGGTGAAAACAGGACTTTTCAGAGCACTTGAGCTTCAGCTGCAAAACAAAACAGAGAGACACTGTTGGTGAAAAACTCAGAAAAGTAGATTTTACATAATAGCTCCTCTTTAAGACTTATCAACTTTCTTGTGACTAATGTCAAGTGCAGATATTAAAAACTCTCCCTGATGTTTACTGAAACGGTGCGTCGAGTGCTGGTGGTGTTTCCTTGGTCTCGCGCCCCGGTCTCTACTCATGTGTGGAATCTCATTGTTGCACTAAACATCATTCAAGCTGCTGTTTTAGGAGAGAGAGGAGGTCCCACATTTGTCTCCCTGAGCTCACAGCAGCGGAGGACAGACGGAGGTACAGATACAGACGGAGCAGAGTCAAACGCGGACACACACACACTTCAGCTGCCCAGCGCACAAACAAGGATCAAAAATACAGATTAAAGTGAAGATGGGAGCTTTGGTGATTGGAGCCTGGGTCCTGCTCAGTCTGAGGATGGTTTCTGCCGCTGTGTATCTGGACTCAGAACAACAAGGTAAGACAAAATGTGACAATATTTATTTAGAGAAGTATGGACTGTGACAAGTTAATCACAACCAATTGATTTTTGAAATAATTGTAAAAGTGGATCTATGCACAGGATCCAAAACATGCTTTGAAAGATGTTTTGAGCAGCAATGACATGTAGAAAATATGTAAATCTTGAGTTTTTGATGAAAACACTGCTCTTCAGAATATCCTCAAGCAAAGTTAATTCAACTTTGCCTGGGTCAATTTGTGCAAAAATCTCTAATTCACGAGACATTTGTAGTCTATCCGATAGAAATAAGCAAAGTTTGCTAAGCTGGCGTATTTACATTGTACTGGCTACAATGTTCATCAAATAAATTAAATGAAATAAACAGCTAATCGGTTAATCAAAAGAATATTGCACAACTAATCAAAATTATTACTTGAAGCCATAAACCAGGGCTATTCAACCTAATTTTCCCAAGGGCCAGATTTTTCCAAAGGTCGTTGCCTCTGGCCGAATAGTTGCATCTCTTGTGACAAAAATTGAATAAATACTTAATAGCACAAGGTAGTGATAACAACTTTGTTAGATTTTTATTGCTTTTAATAGAATTCAAACCAGAACTAAACAAGACTAGAACCAGGACTAACCCAGCATTACACCAGTTGTAGTAACAGGATCATTTCAGGTCTAAGGTAGTAACCCAGCATTTTTATGACCAAAAATAGACTTCTTATATTCTTCTGAATTGTGTCATTGACTTTTCACCTCCAGAAAGTTGCACCTTTAAACCTGCAGCTAATATAAAATATATTTTGTAGCCCAATATTTGTAAATGGGCTGGAGGCCAGATCAAATCTTTAGAGAGCCAAACTGGCCCCTGGGCCTTAAGTTGAATAGGCCTGCAAAAAAAAAAAAAACAATTGCCAGATGTATTACATTTATTTTGACACAAAATGAATTATTTTGTAACCAGTCAGAAATGGTTGACTAGTTTATTTTTTTTTTCTTCAATTGTGGATAGCTTTTCACACTATGATTTTCAAATACTTTAAAATAACACTGTGTATTTGATTAGATGTTACAGAGCTTAGTTTTCTGAGCTTCAGTAAAAGCTATAAAATATGTCCTAAATGTCAGAGGTCTGTAATGTCATAGTTCGACCTCTGATTTCTTCTGCTCTGTTTTATATTAGAATATCATTCAAGATTATTTTGATTATTTCCCCCGTGTCATTTTTATTGAAACCAGCTGATGGAGCTCTCAGTTCCAAACATACTTTGTAAGAGTTGTAATGCATAAAATGCCAACAAAACAAAACGGAGGTCTCCAACCACTGGGCCGGGGCCCAAAACCGGGTCGTGGACAGTCTTCTACTGGGCCCTAGAGATTTTTTTTAAATTTACTTTAATTATTTTACTGTCCATCACTACTTCCTTTTGCTTTTTAGCCAATTAACCCACTAAACAGCTAATTCAACAACAGAGCTAAAATATACTTGCCTGGGATCCAGAACCCACACTTCACCAAACTGTGAAGAGTGGGTCTGGTCACCACGCCCTCCGCCTGTGTTTCAGATCAAATCTACATCGTACCGGACAATCAGATTTGTTTATTTGTGTGACGCAGAGGAAACAAAGGAGCTGATTGGTCGTCTGTCATCAGACCAAAATCTTCACTCACCTCACATTAAAATAATTTTTTTGCTTCGCTCATTGATTCTATCGAAATCCGCGATGTTTTTCAGTTACACCTGGTAATTTTTTTCATGTATTTTTTCGTCCGGAGCAGCCATGTTGGTTTTTACACGGCAGAAGATGCGTGTCTCTGATTGGATAATTAATCTGTCAATCACAGCTTCAGAAATCCGAAAGAGGGACACGTGTATGCATTTTATGTCATTGGTGCTACCAAACCTCAGGCAGTCCCTGCAAAAGAAAAGTGTGACTGTACTGGTCGTTACAAGAAAAAAGATTGGAGACCGCTGCTTTAAAACATGATCAGTTATAATTCTATAATGTAAAATATTAAGCATCAAACAGTTTGTGATGTTTAGTCTGACACATTTACTCAAATTTGTCTAAAGTCTTTGAGCAGAAATACATTTTTCATTGTTGAATGTCAGTTTTAATGTTAACCCAGTCTTCATTTGTTGTTTGTTTTATTGTTTTCCCAGTTGAAAGAAGTAAGATTCAAAAACGATCTATGTATGATGTCCAAGGCAGCGGTTTTGAGGCCCAGAGAACATCCAAACTGTCCCAAAACACATGATGTTGGTTAGACATTTGGCAGCCACATTTTTAATATTTCTGGGCACTTACATATCTAAACTATAGAGATGCAAACTCTTGATTTATTTTTGCTAATTTACCAGATAACAAGTGTGTTTTCCGCTGCAGAGTTGAATGAGACGGTGATTTGCACAAACGACCACATGGAGGTGATCATTCCCAGCGCGTTCTTCCTGAACAAAGTGCCTCCGGTTTACGTGAGTGACCAGCCTGTTTCTCCAGACTCACACCATCTCCTCACAGCTGAGAATAACGTGTGTTTGTGTCGGTTTAGGTTTGGGATCTGCATCTGAACGACCCCGAGTGTCGCGGCGCCGAAGTCGGAGACGATTATGTTTTCAGCATCAAGACCAACCTGTCGGACTGTGGGACCATCATGGTGAGGACAGTTTCAGCTTCTCAGATGGGTTTCAGGCTCATTCTTCCACTTTCATTCTTTCATTTTCTATTGATTGTTTTTGTTTGGGTTGGCGAGTATTTGGAGCCATTGACTTTGGGCCTTAGGTGGAAGAACAGAATTAACACATAGAGACAGACACAGACACTCTCTTATTCATTCACTCTGGGGGTTTCCAATTGGCCTGTACATGTATGTTTTTGGATGTGTGAGGAAATCGGAGTTACGGTAACACAGAGAGAACATGCAAACCCCACTCTGAGAGATCCTGAGATGAGCTCTAACCACTGGTCTAACCAAATTAGAATTATTTTCTGAAAAACTAAAAGTTCTGAAAATATTGCCTTGTCAACATTGTGTTTGTCTTTTGACGATTCAACTTTACGTAGTACAATCTGTATTGGTTTAGCTTAATTTAAAATCATTACACGTTGGTGATAATTCAAGATTAAAGATTTATATATTACGTGTATTTATTGGCCTTTAACCAAGAACAATCCAAAAATTTAACTCTCCTTTTCAAGTGACACCCTTTGCCTTTTTTGGCCGTGCAATTACACACCGCGTGGTATAAACGCGCAATGTGGCTGAGGACAAACAGGAGGTTTTTGGGGGTTTAACGGCTAAGTTTAGGTTACAAAAATGTGTAAGTTTAGGTCTGAGGCTTGGCGTTGGTTAAGTTTAGGATTAGGATTGTGTTAGTCTTCATGAATAATAACACGTCTTTACATTCACCATAGAAATGAACTAGGATGGAAACGCGTCAAATACAAACGCAAAAAATAGAAATTGCGTTCATGTGACACGCTGTCTCAAATTGCATGGTATTGACACGCTCACTGTGAGAACAGGCTGCGGTTGTCCATGATGGCTCTGAGCTTAGACCACATCCTTTCCTCTGTCACTTGTTGTGTCCCAAACAGCCTTTAGTGTTTAGGGAAAGTGGTCAACATGCCACTTCAAAATAATCTGTGAGAAGTGAGCTCGGGTCTATATCTAAGGAAAGAAAATTCATCCAGTCTAAATTCATTACATTTGCCTTTTTTTATTTCTTTTTTTATCAGTTTGCTCTCTCAGTATAAAAGGATTATTTGGTTATCATCATGGGAGCTGCAGCACACAAACTGTTGCAACAACACTAGCCAGCGCTGTTGTCCGCTAACTTTTTGTTTGTGAATGACATTCGTCTTTACGAGTGAAAAACGTTTTTATCAAAGACAGACAGTCTTTGATAAAACAGTCGGAAAAGACAGTCGGAAAGTGACGTCAACCGATAATCCCTCTTTCATGTGGAAACAACATAATTTTCATATCGACTCCTAAAAGTGTTTCAGTAAATTTAAACCACTTTATCCACAGAGATCAAAGGAACATTGTAACTCCAAGGTCTTTTTCTCCAGATGCATTTTTCTTCTCTGAGTCGTCCATAACAGCCTCTAAGTATAACCAAACTTTACAATCTTTTGAAGGTTTTTGCCAAATGATTTGTTACTTTGTAAATATAAGCTTGTGCATTTTTGACTATTACACACAAAATGCCGTATTTTAATTAAAAACATGTCCTAGTGCAGAAGTTAAATGTATTTGTTTGTTCTTCACCTGCAGCGTCTCATCCTAACTAGGCTTTATTACAGTGGAGAACATCTATGTAGTTTTTGCTCCAGTTGTAGCTTGTCTTTACATTGAACCAGTTTAGTCCTAATTTAGTCATGATTCTAGTGTATTCCACATATTTTGTTGGTCTTGGTTCAGTCCTTCGTCTGGGTGGTTAACGGCTCTAACTAATCAAACGTCGCACGTGAACTTGGACGTTTAGAAGGAGCCCACACAAAGATGGCCGCCTGGTGCTTCTTGTAACGGCGACATAAACGACCCATCTTGGTAAATCATCCATTTTACGATGTTTGCCGTCGCCGCGGAAACCGAGGCCCGCTGCGGCGCTCTGCTTTTGCCAAAAGACGAGAGGCCACTTCAGTCCATTACACTGCAAAACACAAGCCTGCTTTAGACCTGGATTTTTCTCATTACGTTTATAGATTAAGATTAGAGACTGTATCAATCTTTTTATCTTTGTTATATTAGTGCAGGAATGATCAATTGGATTTTCCAGCTTCCGGCGTATTTAGTGCTGTAGTTCTTTAGTCATTTAGTCGATTAATCAGTTTAGATTGTAAGGATTTATATTGAGCAACAAAAAAAGGAGCCGAAGTTTTGGGACAAAATCACTGGTCTAACTGCCTTTCAAGCACAAATTGGGTCAGATAAATAGCTGGATATTGTTAGAATTAGCCCATGTCCCCTTTTTAGTCGATTATTCGATCGATAGGACATGTCTTTAGTAACTTTGCTCTTTAGTGCACTAAGACTAAGCGCACACGTCACGTCAGACCTGTCTGTCTGTCTCTCCTCACAGCCGCAGGTTTTTAGCTCATTTATGATGAAGCGCGATGTCCAACAGTCCAAACTTAAAGTGCGTGTGACAGGTTAGACCATATTTTCAGTAAAACACAGTTTACTTGTTTTCACATATAGTTTTGACTATTTTTATGAAGTTTAGTTGGATTATGTCACACAAATATTACATAGAGGTGAACCCACAACGGTTAACTTGCAACCACATTGTAAATGTGGCCAAAACTCACACACAGATATTATGATTTGACCAATGATGATATTTTGTAACATTTAAAATGTGTTAAATGATTATTTAGACTCCCAGAAAACTATGTCAGTTGTGTGTAATATGTTGTTGCATTTTTTGACGACACATGTGGAGGGATTCTGAACTTAGATTATTTTTTGCAATTTAATTGTCAATTTCTTCATAATTTGCAACCTAACTCCTGTAAAACTATGAATCAATATTTACCACAAAGACTATCACACCAAACTAGGGCAGATAGAAAAATGTGATAAACTGCTTTAAGTCCTCTGGTGCCGCTGCACATAATGTTGTTCGAGCACTTGGATCACGAGAGTCCTACATCACCAATAAACCTCTTTTATTGCTTCTGCAGCGCTACGTCGTTTGTGCTTTTACAGAGCAATGTTTTCAGATGAACCAGTTGTTCTGTGGCCTGCTGTAAACAACTAGCTTGATGCATCAGCTGGTTTCATTTCACTTTGTGGAAACCAGCTGATTCACAGTCGACAGGATCGTTTTTAAATTTAACCAATCACTGCTTTTTGGTCGTTTTGTCGTCCGGGAAGTAGACCATAAAAGCGTGTGTTAGTGATTGTTGCTGTTTCTCTGTGGTAAACTTGCAAATTAAAGGTACAATATAATGGCCATGCCTGCTAGTCAAACCTGATCCCGTCAGATCTCAGAAGCTAAGCAAGAAAGGGACTAATTAGTACTTGGATGGGAGACCGCTGGAACACTAGATGCCACAGTGAGACGACAGGAGTAGATTGTCGTTGTGTCCTTGGGCAAGACACTTAACCCTCACTGCCTCAGTGTCTGCGTACACTGGGTGAGTGGATCCCTAACTGTAAAGCGCTTTGAGTGCCTTGTAAGGTGGAAAAGCGCTATATAAATAGAGACCATTTACCATAGTCTAAATTAATATTTGACACAAGGTCAAAGGAGAACACATACAGTCTATTATCTCAAGTTGGGTTGGTTCTGACTAACGCACCACTCCGCTCCTGCTCGCTGATTGGTTTGACCGTACTTCCTGAAATTGGAAGTACGGAAGAGTGCCGGCACTAGGTGGTGCCGCTAGTAAACAGCGGCTGAGCTGCTGAAAAGTGCCTATATTTATGATATATGCTCCTAAGCGCGTATATTATATAATAAATGGCAGCGAAATGCCGATCTGTGTGCCTGTATTTATCTGGTTTTCTACAACTGTTTGCTGGATTTTTTACTTTTAGCTCTCCAATATAAACTCATTATTCAGCCATGTTTATATTTGTTATTAAACTGTAGCCACTGTTAGTATTTTACTGTTTTGAGTTCTCACAGGAGAAGTGAAGCAGGATTGTCTCATATTGTTAAAATCACAAATTCTATGACGTCGTCTGCAAAACCTCCCATAGTCAAAACTATTTACTAACTTTTGTGTGTTCACCTAAACACATCTATTCATTTCCACTTTGCATGAGACTGAAAATGTTGTGAATAATTCAGGAGTTTGACTTTGGGCTCAGAGTGACGCAAACCTCCACGTGACCTCTGTGTTTCGGTTTCATAAAGACGAGCTTGACAGAGGAAGGCGGACATCTTGAATAGACAGTGGGCGTGGCCTAAGTGTCAGACCAGAGAAGAGCAGCCTTGTTCCTCCTCCGCCGCAGACTTTATTCAAAACAGAAGGCACAATTTACATGGGAAGAATTATTTGTTTAAATGCGCTGAAAGAGAAAGAGATTAATCATTGGTCAACGTGTCTATCCGACTTCCTGCACTGCAAAAAAGATATAGCTGAGTGAGATAAACACTTTGAGCATTAGCTTTCCCACGTAGGACTGTTTACAGGATTGTGGAAATACCAAGGTCTAAATTTAATTGACTAAAAGTTTACATCTTATTTTAACCCCTTTTCATTCCGGCCTTTTTTCCCTCTGACTAAAATCGGTAAAAATTCAAACTAAAACTGTCCTGATCCTTTGGAGCCCAGACAAATGTCTGAAGTCTTTTTAAAGCTTCAACCCTGTCGTTTTTACTTCTGATGTCCAACAGGCTCTCATCAGAAGTGAGAACTTTCTCCAAGCAAAAGAAAAACAAAATCTAAATTCCGGCAAATTTTTTTTTTGATAGATGTAAGGATTAGTAAAGCTGGTGTTGACAGCTGAAACATAAATAACTCTAGATTTGGCACATTTTGGGTTTTGACAATTCCTCTGTAAAAGCTGAAGACAAGTGAGGGAAAAATGAGTTTTAGGGACCCAAAATTACTCAAAAAAAAATAATAATAATAATGTAGGCGGAGCCAATACAAAAGTCCTATTAAAATAATTGAATTTTGGGGAACTTTTTTTATTTTCGAGGTTTACAGTAAAAATCTGAGTCTGGATCATCCCAGAGGCTGTTTTTGCTCTAAATAAAAAGGATACAATTGGATTTTTATCTTTAACCTTTCCAAGTGTTTTATAGGCTTTTTTCAGACACTGAAGAAAATAGAATTTTTAAAGAAAAAAAAAATCAAAATGATCATTTTTAAGAAATGACAATACCATCGATGGAAGAAGTGAGCACACGCACCAGTCGGTATTGCCAGACTTTCAGAGAGCTTCTGTTCGCAGTTCGTGCACATTTTTACAACTTTTCTTTATAAAAACCCGCTTCTGAAGCTGCACTTTTCCGGCTGATCCAGTTGTTGCTGCGTCTACAACAGATGACAAAAAAAAAAACAGGATTGCTTCTCTTGTCTGATGTCCATCGCATTTGGAGTAAACAATTGAATGTAGCGACCTCTGTCAATCTGAGACTGGAAGACATTAGTCCATGACCCCTGTTGAAACTGAAGCGGATCATCCAAACTCAGCCAATCAGAGCACTACTTTCTGCTGTCTATTAGAAAGAAAACAATTTCTTAATCAATTCAGACAGTACACAGTGGTCTGATTTTGTTACATAGTGCTGTATTGTCAATAAAAGTCATGTTAGATTTATTGTATGCAAAGCCTGTCTACAAAACTCAACATTTTCTAGGTTATGAGTTTGGAAAAGGCAGATGTCAGTGAAATCCAAATCTTACTTGAATCCATTCAGCCTTCTGAGTAAACTTTTGTATCTGAAACAATGCATATGTTTCACTTTTGGCTTAGTCAGAATTACAATGATGGGTTTACAGACAGAATGATATCATGATTTTGCAGTGCAGTAATGACACAGATGATTTGGGCTTCGGCAGCTGCCCTCAGACGACCTCACAGGAATGCTCTTTCTCCTTGTAAAGTCCTAAAAGTTTAACATGTTCTGGGACAATGAGAAGCTGGTCTCTCACAGTGTTACGAGGCTTTACTCCGACTCGGATCAGCTCGGCTCTAAACCTGGAATGTTCCTTTGTGTCGGGAAAAAAAACATGTCACCTTGAACCCCATCCCACTCGCCGATGTAGTAGTGTTTGAGGCAGGATGATTTTGAGTTTCTGAAAAAAGTACTTGCAATTTTCTATAATCTGGAGCATTTTAGATCAATAAATGCATCTTGTACAATTGTAACTTAAGCATCATTTTGAATGACAAATATATAGCCTATTCTTACTAAGATTCAAACTGTAGTGGGGCCCTGTGTTTTGTGAACGGAAATATTAAAGCCTGAATTTTTTTGTCTTGACTCAGACTTGTCTCTTTTTGACTCGAGACTTGACTCGGTCATGTCTCTCTTTGACTTGGGACTTGATTTGGACTTGTCTTTCTTTGACTTGGACTTGTCTCTCTTTGACTCTAGACTTGACTCGGACTTGTCTCTCTTTGACTTAGACTTGTCTCTTTTTGATTCTGGACTTGACTTGGACTTGTCTCTCTTTGACTTGGAACTTGACTTGGACTTGTCTCTCTTTGACTCTGGACTTGACTTGGACTTGTCTCTCTTTGACTCTGGACTTGACTTGGACTTGTCTCTCTTTGACTTAAGACTGGACTCGGACTTGTCTCTCTGACTTGGACTTGCCTCTCTTTGACTTTGACTTGGACTTGTTTTTCTCTGACTTAAGACTTGACTTGGACTTGTCTCTCTTTGACTTTGACTTGGACTTGTTTTTCTCTGACTTAAGACTTGACTTGGACTTGTCTCTCTTTGACTTGGACTTGTCTCTCTTTGATGAGTCTTGACTTGGACTTGTCTCTCTTTGACTTGGTCTTGTCTCTCTTTGACTCTGGACTTGACTTGGACTTGTCTCTCTTTGACTCAGGACTTGACTTGGACTTGTCTCTCTTTGACTTGGGACTTGACTCTGGACTTGTCTCTCTTTAACTTGGGACTTGACTTGGACTTGTCTCTCTTTGTCTCTGGACTTGACTTGGACTTGTCTCTCTTTGACTCTGGACTTGACTTGGACTTGTCCTCTTTGACTCTGGACTTGACTTGGACTTGTCTCTCTTTGACTTGAGACTTGACTTGGACTTGTCTCTCTTTGACTTGAGACTTGACTTGGACTTGTCTCTCTTTGACTTGGACTTGAATTAGACTTGTCTCTCTTTGACTCTGGACTTGACTTAGATTTGTCTCTCTTTGACTCGAGACTTGACTTGGACTTGTCTCTCTTTGTCTCTGGACTTGACTTGGACTTGTCTCTCTTTTACTCGGGACTTGACTTGGACTTGTCTCTCTTTGACTTGAGACTTGACTTGGACTTGTCTCTCTTTGACTTGGGACTTGACTCTGGACTTGTCTCTCTTTAACTTGGGACTTGACTTGGACTTGTCTCTCTTTGTCTCTGGACTTGACTTGGACTTGTCTCTCCTTGACTCTGGACTTGACTTGGACTTGTCTCTCTTTGACTTGAGACTCGACTTGGTCTTGTCTCTCTTTGACTCTGGACTTGACTTGGACTTGTCTCTCTTTGACTCTGGACTTGACTTGGACTTGTCTCTCTTTGACTCTGGACTTGACTTGGACTTGTCCCTCTTTGACTCTGGACTTGACTTGGACTTGTCTCTCTTTGACTTGAGACTTGACTTGGACTTGTCTCTCTTTGACTTGAGACTTGACTTGGACTTGTCTCTCTTTGACTTGGACTTGAATTAGACTTGTCTCTCTTTGACTCTGGACTTGACTTAGATTTGTCTCTCTTTGACTCGAGACTTGACTTGGACTTGTCTCTCTTTGTCTCTGGACTTGACTTGGACTTGTCTCTCTTTTACTCGGGACTTGACTTGGACTTGTCTCTCTTTGACTTGAGACTTGACTTGGACTTGTCTCTCTTTGACTTGGGACTTGACTCTGGACTTGTCTCTCTTTACTTGGGACTTGACTTGGACTTGTCTCTCTTTGTCTCTGGACTTGACTTGGACTTGTCTCTCCTTGACTCTGGACTTGACTTGGACTTGTCTCTCTTTGACTTGAGACTCGACTTGGTCTTGTCTCTCTTTGACTCTGGACTTGACTTGGACTTGTCTCTCTTTGACTCTGGACTTGACTTGGACTTGTCTCTCTTTGACTCTGGACTTGACTTGGACTTGTCTCTCTTTGACTTGAGACTCGACTTGAACTTGTCTCTCTTTGACTTGAGACTCGACTTGGTCTTGTCTCTCTTTGACTCTGGACTTGACTTGGACTTGTCTCTCTTGTCTCTGGACTTGACTTGGACTTGTCTCTCTTTTACTCGGGACTTGACTTGGACTTGTCTCTCTTTGACTTGAGACTTGACTTGGACTTGTCTCTCTTTGACTTGGGACTTGACTCTGGACTTGTCTCTCTTTAACTTGGGACTTGACTTGGACTTGTCTCTCTTTGTCTCTGGACTTGACTTGGACTTGTCTCTCCTTGACTCTGGACTTGACTTGGACTTGTCTCTCTTTAACTTGAGACTCGACTTGGTCTTGTCTCTCTTTGACTCTGGACTTGACTTGGACTTGTCTCTCTTTGACTCTGGACTTGACTTGGACTTGTCTCTCTTTGACTCTGGACTTGACTTGGACTTGTCTCTCTTTGACTTGAGACTCGACTTGAACTTGTCTCTCTTTGACTTGAGACTCGACTTGGTCTTGTCTCTCTTTGACTCTGGACTTGACTTGGACTTGTCTCTCTTCGACTCAGGACTTGACTTGGACTTGTCTCTCTTTGACTTGGGACTTGACTCTGGACTTGTCTCTCTTTAACTTGGGACTTGACTTGGACTTGTCTCTCTTTGTCTCTGGACTTGACTTGGACTTGTCTCTCTTTGACTTGGGACTTGACTCTGGACTTGTCTCTCTTTAACTTGGGACTTGACTTGGACTTGTCTCTCTTGACTCTGGACTTGACTTGTACTTGTCTCTCTTTGACTCTGGACTTGACTTGGACTTGTCTTTCTTTGACTCTGGACTTGACTTGGACTTGTCTCTCTTTGTCTCTGGACTTGACTTGGACTTGTCTCTCCTTGACTCTGGACTTGACTTAGACTTGTCTCTCTTTGACTCAGGACTTGACTTGGACTTGTCTCTCTTTGACTTGAGACTTGACTTGGACTTGTCTTTCTTTGACTCTATACATAACTTAAAATTTTAATTGTTATTCTATATTTTCATTTGCATTGCTCATCGAGTTTTGAACTGATTGTTTTTCACATTCTAAAAGTCAGAATAAGTCGATTGTAGCACAAACAGTTTAAATTACGACTGTGATTAATAAACGTGATTAATTCTGTGTGAAGCGTTGGTCTTTTTCGCAGCTCAGTGACTCACATCTCTCCTGGTACAGCCGGGTCTTTACTGAATCAGCAGAACCGTTCTTTTGTGTCGTGTTTGTGAAGAGGCACAGGTGCAGAACAATCTAATCGCACTGACCCGGTCCACTCCCTCCTGTGAGATTTACAGGTCACGTCTCTGATTTTGGAGCAATAAAAACACCTGCAGCCCGTTGTGTTCACGTTCTAGATCAGTGCTTCGCAAACTTTTTTACTCAAAGTCCCTCCTGCTCGAACCTCTTATCGAGTTGTTAAAAAATATTATATGATCAAAAATAATAACACTTATTTCACTTAAAGTTAGGGTATCTAGCTTTATTATTTGTAAATTAGTAGGCTTTGTGTTTTTCACTAAAAGTCTCAGATAAATGCTGGACAAAAATGAGACCACTGTGTAATGTGTAATACAATATAATTGTGGACATACTTGTGTTATAATAAGCCTTATGCTGTACAAAATAATAGCCACAGGTAGACTTACAGTATTCTTAACTCAGTGTTTCCCAACCAGGGGTACGGGGACCCCATTAACTTAGCGGGGGTACTTGAACATGTTATGTTTTGATTTTTTTCTTGCATTCAAAAATGCCATTTGAAGTAATTTTGAATGGTTTTGGAGGATTTGAGCTTAAGAACCGTATTAATATCACAACCATTTTAGAAAAAAAACAAATGACATGGAGGTAAATATAATTAAATAAAACTGAAAAAAAAAAAAAAAAAAAAAAAAAAAAAAAAAAAAAAAAAAAAAAAAAAAATAGCAATTAAAAAAAAAATTGAAGAAAAAAATATAGAATGAATAAAATAATGAGAAATACATCAAAAAACCTAAACCTCAATCGTCTAAATTTAAATAAACACAAGCAAATGACTGGAGTCTTTTTAAAGCTGTATCTCTGTAGTTTTAGTTAAGATTAACAGGCTGTGATCAGAAGTGAGAACTTTCTCCACACAAAAGAAAAACAAAATCTAAATTCCACCTACATTTTTGTTTTGGTAAATATAAGGACTGGTAAAACTGGTGTTGATTTTGAGTTTTGACCATTCCTCTGCAAAAGCTGAAGGTAACTGAGGTAAAAAAATTTTAGGGACCTAAAATTACTCAAAAAAAAAAAAAAAAAAAAAAATATATATAAATATATATATATAATATAAAAAAAAAAAAAATATATATATATATAAATATATATATAAAAATAAAATAAAAAATTAGACGGAGCCAGCCAATACAAAAGTCCTATTAAGAAATTTTGAGATTTTTTTATTTGTCAGTTTACAGTTGAAACTGAGTCTGATTCGTCCCAGAGGCTGATCAGACTCTAAATAAGAGACACAATGTAATTTTTATCTTTAACATTAGTAGCTTAGTTTGCTTTAATCAAATATCGAACCAAAAAGGAATTTTTCAAGAAAAAGTGGGATGGCCTTGGAAGGGACGCCGGAATTAGAAGTTAAATATAATTTCAGCAAGAACATGCTGTGGCAATAATTTACAAAATACCTCAAATAAACCCAATTATTTCCCTAAAATCCTGAATTAGGAGGTACTTAAAGTATGAGACAAAGATAAAGGGGTACTCTTAACAAAAAGGGTTGGGAACCACTGTCTAAACCTGGGGCCTTGACCAACTCTGAGTTTGTTTGAGTTTGATCAATTTGGCTTCAGCTCCATTTGAGTTTGATAGCCCTGCAAAGCTTCATCTGTGTGTAGACAAAAGGGCAGCACCAGAAAGTTACAAGAAAAGTTATTCTTCTTTAAAGGACACAGCGAAAAGTGAAACCAGCAGCTACACACACTACTGTCAAGATAAACCAGTCAAATGTTATTGAACGATCTAAGGGCATCACAAAAAAAACCTCGGGAAAAGATCATGTTATGTTTTCAGAAAAACATTCTTGAACGGTTGATGGGATAGGTTGTGACTTCACTGGTGGATTGTTTGATGAGTCTTGATGAGAGTTGAAGTCTCTGGTCTAGACTCTGTGTGAACTTTCTCTTCCGGCTTTAACAGTCTTTTTTACAGCCGTCTACAGTAAATGATGTGATGTGCTCTATAGGTAAAACATTCCTCTAGATTAAAAACCATAAAGCATGTTCCAGTGACGAGCAGGGCCCCAGCTCAGGACGCTATGGTCCTGGGTCAGAGTAATGTCCCACAGTCACACAGGCTGGAGGTCCTTTACTGCCTCTGAGCAAACACACAGGCCTGTATGAGAGCAGCTAAAGGTTACACTGAGAACGACTATAGTGTATGAAACTGTGAGTGTCCCTGTGACTCCCAGTTCTATTTACTTTACTCAACAACAAAAACATCTCTATAATTCTCATGTTATGTTCTCATGATGTATATACTGTAAATGTAAATGCTCCAGTTGAGAGCATCAGGTAAGCCCAAGCATAGGGGTTTTAATGCAATAAACTACACATATGTAGTTCAGGTATTTACATTTTGTTCATTGTAAAACACAAAATTCATCTTTGATCTTTATGCATACAAACTTCCTGTTCAAAACATCCTTTTACAGACATGGGTCTGAACTAGTTGTCCCAAGACTGAGACGAGACCAAGGCTATTGAGGGTCAAGACCGAGACTTTTATAGATTAAGACCGAAGCAAGACTAAGACCACAGTCCTTAATGATCAAATCAAGACCACCTTTGTAATTACTGTATATACACCTTTGTATTATATCGTGTATACAATATCTTATTGTGCAGTGCTTATAGCAAACTGTGACTGAGACAGATCTCCGCACTGCTGGTGCAAATTTTGCAGTGTGGTGGTAATTAAATGGAGTCTCTGTGTCCAAGACAAGACCAAGTCCAAGAGTCCAAATGTGCTCGAGTCTGTGACAAAACCAAGACCTGAGTATACTCAGGTCTGATCTATTTAAAAAAAATAGTCTGATCTATTTAAAAAATTTCCTTTATGTGAACAGGGAAGGTTGTAGTAGAAAATACCAATTGCAAGACAATGAAAGATTGCACAAACATTTATCAATCCAAATACATTTTTGAGTGAACAGCACAGAGGCAGAATGGCTGCTGTGAGGTCTTTCTGTAAGTTTACATGTTTATCCCCGTGTCTGAGAGACTTTCTTCTGGGAACTCGTCAACGAAAACATGCACCCTAGAAATATTTTTCAGCTTCAGTAGTTAGTGGCAGAGTGGTCAGAGCTCTGGCTTCCCAATAAGGAAGTCATGGGTTCAACTGGACCATATCAACATCTCATGAGCTCTCTGGGTGGAGTTTGAAGGTTCTCCCTGTGTCACTGTGGGGTTTCCGGGTACTCTGGTTTCCTCTCCAAAAACATGTTTAGGTTAATTGGGAATCACTGCAGATTTCCCCTCAATGAATGAGAGAGTTGTCTGTCTAACTCTGCGATGAGTTGGCCAGTCTCCAGGGTGTTCTCCCACCTAAGGCCCAAAGTCACTGTGATAGGCTCCAGTCATCCGTGACCTCTAACTGGGTGAAGCATTATAAAAAAAAATTAAAAATTCTTTTGACCAAGAATTTTTGGAGATGGTTTCGAACTGTACTGTGGTGATCACTGCTCCTAACAGATTGTCTCATTTGCATGGGTCAAAATGCAGAATATAACAAGGCAACACTTTAATCTACAAACTTGTCTGTTTTCTCCTCAGACGTCAGACGACAGCCACATCATGTTCATCAACACCATCCACAACAACCACTCTGAGGTCATCACCAGAAACTACATCAACATCACCTTTGTGTGTCGATACCCGGCCAATTACATGGTCCAGCAGCCCAACGGAGAGAACATGATCCGTGTGGACGTCAGGTAAGAGCGAAGTAGACCTGAAGCAGACCTGGAGCAGTTGCAGGACATCCACAACTCTGCCGGTCCAGTCCAGACTAGAACCAGGACTCAGGTCTTTGCACTGGCTTCTGTGGCTCAAAGAATAGACAAGAATCAGTACTAAACGTGGACCAGAGTCAGGACTAAACGTGGACCAGAGTCAGAACTAAACGTGGACCAGAGTCAGGACTAAACGTGGACCAGAGTCAGGACTAAACATGGACCAGAGTCAGGACTAAACATGGACCAGAGTCAGAACTAAATGTGGACCAGAGTCAGGGCTAAACGTGGACCAGAGTCAGAACTAAACGTGGACCAGAGTCAGGACTAAACATGGAACAGAGTCAGGACTAAACATAAACCAGAGTCAGGGCTAAACGTGGACCAGAGTCAGGACTAAATGTGGACCAGAGTCAGGACTAAACATGGACTAGAGTCAGGACTAAATGTGGACCAGAGTCAGGGCTAAACACGGACCAGAGTCAGGACTAAACACGGACCAGAGTCAGGACTAAACACGGACCAGAGTCAGGACTAAACACGGACCAGAGTCAGGACTAAACACGGACCAGATTCAGGACTAAACGTGGACTAGAGTCAGGACTAACGTGGACCAGAGTCAGAGCTAAACGTGGACCAGAGTCAGGGCTAAACGTGGACCAGAGTCAGGGCTAAACGTGGATCAGAGTTAGGACTAAACGTGGATCAGAGTTAGGACTAAATATGGACCAGAGTCAGGACTAAACACGGACCAGAGTCAGGACTAAACATGGACCAGAGTCAGGACTAAACGTGGAACAGAGTCAGGATTAAACATGGACCAGAGTCAGGGCTAAACGTGGACCAGAGTCAGGACTAAACAAACTCTATTTTCCTTCAGGACATCTTCCTGAACACGGAGGACGGGAACTTCTCGGTGTCGATGCTTCTGTTCAAAGACGAGCTGTTCCAGGATCAGTGGACCACAGTCCCATCGCTCACTCTGGACGACAACGTCTACGTCAAAGTTTACATGGTCAGAGTTTACACACCGCAGAATATTAGAATAGTTTATGTAAGCAATGGAGTGTGTTTCTATAGCGACATGGTTCAAAGTCAACGGTTTAGCATTAGAGTGAGAGAAAAAAGAGAATGCGAGAAAGAGGGAGTGAGAAAGTGAGAGAGGGCGTGAGAGAGAGAAAGAGAGAGAAAAAGAGAATGAGAGAGAGAGAGAGAAAAGAGAAAGAGAGAGAAAAGAGATCTGTGAAAGATGTTAGAGAGAAAGGGAGAGAGTGTGTGTGTGTGTGTGAGAGAGAAATATAGAAAGAGAGGGAGAAATGACGAGAGAGAGAGAGAGAGAAAAGATATAAATAGAGAGAGAGAAGAAAGATAGAAAGAGTGAGAAATAAAGTGAGAGAAAGAGACAAAGATGGAAAGAGAGAGTGACAGAGATTGAGAGAGAGAAAGAGAAATGAAGAGAGTAAAGAAAAGGAGAAAGAGAGAACAAAAAATAGAAAGAGTGAAAAAAGGGGAGAGAGGTAAGAAAGAGAGAGAAAGGATTAAGGGAAAAAGGTGAGAGAAAAGAGAGACATTGAGAAAGAGAGAGAAAGAAAAATGGAAGAGAGTGTATTTGTGTGTGAAAGAGACAGAAAGGGAGAGAGGGAATGAGGAGAGATAGATAGATAGAGAGAGAGTCAGAGAGAGAGAGAGAGTAACACAGAGAGAGAAGAGAAAGCGAGAAAGAACAGGGGAGAGAGTTTTATAAACAGAGAGAAAGAAAGAGAAGAAAGACAATAAGAACAATAGAGAGATGTAGAGACAAGGAAAGAAAAGAAAAAGAAGAAAGAGAGCGAGTGAAGGGAGATTTATAGATATAGATGGAGAGAAAGAGATGATAAACAGAGACATCTTAACATTATGCCAAGTTAAACAATGAAAGATGAAATATGCAACATAATGTTAACAAAAGAATTTTCCTCATTTAGAAAGTGTCTATTGCAGCACAATAATGGTAATAGTATTTTTTTTTTACTTTTTATTGACCCGTCCACATCTTTTAATAACATCACGAGCTCTTACAAAAAGCAGGTCACACACTCTCTCTCTCTCACACACGACACTTTAACCCATTAGGACGCAGCGACACAAACACAGTACAAACACACACGCGCCGGCCTCTATTTTGGGACGGGCTAAGTTAAGTCGGCGTTACTCAACCTGATGCAATCGTGGCTGCGTTCGGGAATGTTCTCAGTCATGGTGCGGCGCTCGTGTGACTCTGCAGTAAAATTAGAACCGTTTCAAAACCTATTTCTCCCTCTCACTACTTTATTTATTTACTTAAAGATCAGGTATGTATTGCGTTAGATTGTTTACCTTTTATAATGTTGTTTTGTCGTTAAAAACATAGCTGAAGCTGCGTTTTGCTTCATTCACGTTCATTTTAACTCATAAATCCAGCATGTTTAGGTTGCGTTTTTTCCTCAGACTAAAAATGTTCAGTTCTTTCCTGTGATGTCATTAAGTGAATATACAGTTCTCCACTGTGGCTTAAACTCCACACACTTTTACAATCAGCTGAATACTTTGGGATTTGCCAAAGTTTGAAGCTACATCCAGGGGTGTTGGACTGGGGGGGTAAATGCTACTACTTTCCCCAGGGCCCAAGGCAGGAAAGGGCCCCCAAAAGCTGGCCATTTATGCTTTATTTTATTTATTTATTTATTTAAAAGGGACAGTGGACATTAATGAACATATATACATATGTATATATGCCAGATTTTTGCCATTGGCTAATTTCCATCTCTAGTCCCTTGACAGGTTGATGGTGCCATTTAAAGACACGCACAAACAAGACATACAAAACACATTAAAAACTGATTACACAGACAAGGACAGGAGAGATTCAAAAACAAACATAAACTCAGGAAGGTCACACAGATCACAATTTATAACACATTGAATTAATAAAGTGCTATTGCATATTTAAATAACGTTTAACAGTAAAAAAAGTTATATGCAGATAAAGTGCTATGTGTATTGCATAAATCCTATTGCACAAATTATATCGTCCTATTGCACAAGTTCTATTGCACATGCCCATATGCACAATTGCACAATCCTAAGGTGCTGTGTGTATTGCATATACCCTAAAGCCCGGTAAATATGGTCTTAAGAATTGTGTTCGCATGTTTGTGTTAATCTTAGCCACTCCTTTAAATAACTTTTGAATGTAGTAAAGGTGGGTGCTTCTCTTACAAAAGTAAGATAAGATTGTTCTACTAAATGTAATTTTTTGTGATATCAGAGGCTCCATCACTTCTATAAAACGTAGCAAATGGACTTTGGCCAAAGAAAATTGCTGAACAAAGAAGAATTTTAATTAGCCAAATTATTCACAATTATAACAGCTAGAAATCATAATATTATAAGCACGAGTTTGCAGATATCAGTGAATAAATATAGCCAAGTTTGACACAAAATGATCAGTTCAAATGAGCACATTCACTCGAATATTGTCAAAACATTACTTCTTAATCCAGTAACATTATATCAGGAATGTCACAAGGAATTTCAAAGTAAATTTTTGCAACATTTAGACAAGTTCATTGCTTAAGACAAGTTATCTTAAAGGTAAAAGAGTGTCTTTAAAATACTTTTTTTTTTTTTTTTCATTTTATGTGACTGAATGTGATGGTTCCAATCCAATAGTTTTGACAAAAAAAAAAAAAAACAACAACAACGCATAAATGTCTTGTTTTGTCATCTGTTATGCAATAAAAATCTTGCTTTGTAAAAAATTGAATAGTGTTCTAGAAGAAAATATACCATAAACGAATAGAAAAATAATGAGAAATAATAAAACTCGAGATTATGTATTAGGGGCCCAGAATTTGGTGCTACGCCCCTGGCTACAGCTATTGTACCAAATAGTGTAGTCGTAATCAAGGTTGTTTTTTAGCGCCTTGGTCTCGCCGGCTGCACACTAGAGGAGTTTAAGATCTTTTACAATTTTTAGACTTTTTGTCAAAAAAAGAACAGACCACAGACACAAGGACAGTTACAATTTGTCTGACAGTTGCATCATGTTTCAGAAGAACAGAGACGACACAGACTTGTGGAGCAGCAGTGTGTGTCACGTGATCAAGCGCAGAGTGTTTTACTTCATGTGCGCGATTATAAAGATGAAACAACAAGAATGATGACACACCAGAGGATTAAAGCAGGTTCATAGGAGAGTGGAGGAGCTGTTACGCAGCATTGTGGGGTGTCAAGTGAAAAAGTTTAAACAAACAGTGTTGTCCTTGTTGTATAGTCTAGTAAAAGTTCTTCTCACATCATTTAAGGAGCAGGTGTGTTGGAGATGACGTGTGTAATAAAAAGAATCCTGCACTTTGAATATGTGCACAAAGTGTTACATTTATTTACAGTTGATGAGGCAATATTTTTTTCTTTATTTCACATTTTAAGCATCGCTGTCACAAGACAGATGCATCAGATGCTTCTGTTGTAAAGGTTCTCGCTGTGCAGCAGCTGAACCTCACCATGATGCTCCTGACAAACAGTAACATACAGACAGAAGGAGAGAAACCACAAAAAATCTCTTACGAAAATCCTACCTCTGGTCACGCCTCCTGGACTCACAGAGGGAAACATCTAGCTTAAAATCGGGCCAAAACTTCTGTAGTGTGCAGAAGGCTTTAAGCTTCTTCTTTTGTTTTATCAGATCAAAGAGCCTGCAGCAACAAAGTAAACTCAACACAACTCTTTTTTGTTTTCTGTATTTGTTCTCCTGCAGATTCCAGCTCTCCTGACTCTGAGGATGGAGAGATGTTGGGCCACTCCCACCAGTGATCCTTACAGCAACGTCCAGTACAACTTCATCAGAGACAGGTCTGTGCTGGGACAGTGTGAGCCCAGGTGGAAGTAAAAGTATAAAGTGTTCATACCTGTCTGAAAGAAGTTTGAGAACCCCCCACAATATAAATGAATATGAAAAGGACATAATTACTTGTTTTTAATACTATTTGACCCGTGTGTCCCTGGTGCAGCTGCCCGGTGCTGTCCCCTGACCAGACCCTGAGTGTGCTGAAGAACGGCCAGGCTCCAGAGGCTCTGTTCAGGCTCCAGATGTTTAAGTTTGTGGGCAGCTCCTACACAAACGTCTTCCTCCACTGTAACGTCCAGCTGTGTCACAGCGGCCCAGCGCTCTGCCAGACTGTGAGTTTGCTCTTCGTCATACTGACTGTGTGCATAGAATGTGAGTTGGCTGGTTTATTTTCAAAAATGCTAACATCTTGCCGGCATGTTCATTTCCTGTTTAGTTCATTTCTATGAGATTTTCACTGCCTCAGTCTAAAATGAACAACTACTAAAAGATCTGACTCTGAACAGTGAGATGTGATAGGTTTTCTCTGACACATGTTAAAGGAGACCTATTGTGATTTTTTGGGGATATTTAGGAAGAAATTGTGGCATAGGTAGATCAATAATTCATTTTTTGTTCATTGCAAAGCTCAAAAAATGTGTTAAAACAGATTAGAAATGGAAACAGGTCCATTGACTTCCTGTTTGAAACTGCAGAACTGATAAGCCCCGCCTCTTCACTGTAAAATTTTACTTTAATAAGCCACAGATTTAAAAAATGTAAACAATTTTTAAAGTGGCTTGTTGGAAAGTGGCTATAAAATAATATTTAACCTTGCATGTTTTTGATCAAACAGAACTAAATACAGACAAGTGGGCGGGGATAGGTGGTAGCAGGGGTTTTCTGAGCACTCTAACATCAGCTCCAGGACAATGTAAGATTATTCAAACTTGCAAGAATCAATCCAAATACAACTTTGGGTAAATTAATGATGAGAGAACACTGCTGTAACATGGTTAAAAACTCACTTTAAATACTTTACAAATCAGCAGAAAACTTGACAAACGTGTGTTCATAAAAAGATGTGTTTGTCTGTCAGTGCTAATGCTAAACCTTGACAATTTGGAAATAAGCAGCTCACATGCAAAGTCAGTTAACCATAATATAAGTACGTATGACATCTATCTGTGTCCTGTGCTCTTCCAGACCGTGAGTTTAATTCTCCCTATAAGATGCACTGCCAAGTACTGAAACGGCATTTATGTTTATGATTGAGAAATACAAATGAATTCCTGGCCAACAGCTCTGGTGCACATTACATGCTACATCTCTGTCTTTGGGCTGTGTTAAAGCTGAAATGAAGAGTGTCCTTTAATTAGAGCCAGCCTAATCCCCGACTCAGACTGCATTCGGTCCAATTCTGGCCGGGATGACATCTCACATTCAGTCCGCTGCTTCGTTGGGGCTTAAATAAGATACATAGTCAAAGAATATAGATGTTTATTCTTGTTCATTTGGTGTTGTATTCATATTTTTGTTCCATATGATGCTAGTACAACCCTAATCCTAACCAAACTGTAACCCTTTGACCTCTGACAGAACTGCTCCAGTGACGACGGTTTGATGAGGCTGAGGAGAGACGTCACACTGTCTCACACTGTCTCCTACGGACCAATCAGACGAGCCCTGGACGACAGCGTTAAGTCCAACTCAAGTTTGTACTTTCTTCATTCATAATTGTGTTCCAGACCTTCTTAGACCTTCTTTACGCGGCAATCGTGGTCAGAAAAACACATCTTTCTCACGTATTTCCATCTGCATTCAGCTTTGCATTCAGTCATCTACCGAATTTGAATTGTTACCTTATATATTTTCACATTTCTTCTCTGGTTCAGACTCCAGCTCAGTGCCGCCGGTGGAGACCTTCGTCCTGGCCGGGCTCCTGGTCGTGCTGCTGTTGATCACCGGAGTCTTCGGTCGCCTGTGGCTTCGCTCCAGACGCTTTTACCCGACGTACGACGCTCAGCTCACCCTGTCCAACATCCACCGCCTGTCGGAAGAAGTGGCCTCGTGAATACACAAAAACAAAGACTGGGGGGAAAAAAAAAAATCACTATTACGATGAGATGATTAAAAAACACATGTATTCATTTTTGGCTGCAATCACGGCTTAAAATCAACTTTTTACAGATAAGCAAATGAAACTATAGGGGATCACGCAAGCACAGTTAAACAGAGCGCTGAAATAAATACTTTATTATCAGTCAGACAGTTCACAGCGGTCTGATTTTGTCATAAAGTTCTGCATTTACAATATACTTTTTGATGGAAATGACCAAGTTACAAAAAATATCAGCTGCCTTTAAGACCAAGCCTGGAAGTAAACCCGACTAGAGAAGGATCTGTTTGATTTAGTTGTATGTGCTGCTGGTGTAATGTTTCTTGTACCAAATATTTGTTTTTGTTGATTTTTCTCTGTAAGGAATATGGCTGCAGCTGAATAGAAAAGGTCTGGTAAGAAATGGCAACAGATGATTTATGGCAACAACCTTTTGCTTCATTCATGAGATGAGCGTTCTTGTGTTTTCGGTTTGTTTTAACGTGACTTAGCGTTGCCTGAGATGTGGCATCGTAAATGTGGCTCCTCGTCACGTTGTTGAGTTCATATGGCCTATAATCACATCAACGCCATCAGATTTCTCATGAACCAGCCGTAGACTCTCTTTTAATCGATTTACGGTGATAAAATCCTCCACCTAAACTAAACAGCGCTCAGTCCACTGTTCTGTCCAAAACTTTTGTCAGTCCCCAATCGGAGTCATGGCCAATTTTGAGTCTACAAACTACCGTAATTTCTGGATTATAAGCGCTACTTTTTTCACAAGCTTTGAACTATGCGGCTTATAAGGCAATGCAGCAAAATTATAGATTCTCATAGACTTACTATTAACAAGTGCAGCCTATATATGTACGTTATCATTTTTCTTACTTAAAGGAACCGTATGTAAGATGTACAACTAGTGGTTTTAGAAAGGTATAACAATCACAAATGAACATGGGTTGCCAGATTGTGAAATGGCCCACACATTAAAGATAGGAAGCTACTAATTACTGATTCAAAATTAACTTCAGCTTCTAAGAAACCAAACTGGCAACCCAACTGAGAGAGTCATGTGAGGCTTATTCTGCTTTCTGATTGGATAATAAATGTAAACATCAACAAAGGGACATCATGTCCATTGCTTTTTTAATTAAGAATAACTCAGAATTACATTGACTTTCAGTAAAAATAATAGTATGTTTGGACATGTTGACCTTGTATCTGTGGACACATATAATTCATGTTTATGAAATCTGACATCAAAATCTTACATACGGTTCCTTTAAATCTAGAGGGTGCGGCTTATTCAGGTGCGCTCAATAGGGCAGAAATTACAGTACATAGAATATGCTATATTCACTTTATAAATGTGCTTATTTTAAGTTCAATGTGAGCTTAACTTTTGTGAAAACCCAATTTTTAACTGTTAATAAACTTCACCGACATTAGTGTTAAATTAAATGTTTTTAATGAGTGTAGAAAGTACAAGATTTCACATGACTTTATCGAAAATAAACGCTATTAAACTTTCTTGACATTTTTTTTTTTTATCTCTGACAGACAGATGGCATTTTTAGCTGTTTCTGGCAGTTTAAACAATGAAAAAATAATCAAGCTAACATTGATTGACTCAATTTCAGCATCTGAATCTGATTGGGGAATGACAGTCCCTCCATCCAAACTTTGCGGCGTTCTTTCCAAACCTTTCCCTAAACATCCATCTTCTCAACCTTCCTTTGCTACAACAGCGGGGTTGTTGTTGTACTTCCAGGTCCCTTTAATGTATTTCGTTACATTTTTAGCTTTTTAATTGTAGAAAAAAAAAAACACAATTTCATTTGAGAATGCTCCGGGGTGATAAGCTATAATAATTTTGTTCAAATCTGAAAGTAAAATAAGCTGCAGAGTCATTATTAATTCATTTATAGACTGAAAACCCACCTTGGTAAAATGGGCCATGGACTGGGCCACATTGTAAAGAAGCCAGGGAAACAATCCGTGGATACAGCAACATAATGCTTTGAAATAAAGACTGGCCCATCATACATAAAGTGGGCCAGGGACTGGGCCTCATTTCATGGTTAGATCTGGTTTTCAGTCGCTGCAGTACTTTTAAATCAACTTCATCAGCTAAAATTCCACTAATATTTGTTTTGTTCACTTTTGTTCTGGTTCACAAATTGTTCTCTAGTCTTGTTCCAAATTGAGTTCTGGTTTGGTGCAGTTTTGTTATTCAGCCCATAGACCATAGTCCTCTGTCGCTGTAAAATATAATTGAATAGCCCTGCTGTAGAGCAATAAAAACAGACGCAGCATTAGTTATTCACTATAGAAACAACTCTGATCTTGGGCACAATCTTGCGTCAAACACTGCGATGTATTGTGCAACTGCCCGGCCCACAAGCCGTGGTCCTCGATAAAATCTGGCCCTCTGAAAATAAAGTTGAATAGCCCTGGAATAGGACATTAGAAAAAAATATTAACTTCAGAGGCCATCATGTTATGGATCTATTATTTTCTTATTTGAACATTTAAACATGTTTTTGGTTTTCACTATCTACTCATGCAATACAAACCTCTTTCTGCAACGACCATTAAACTGTCTCATGATTCTATATGTTTGAAAGTCTCAAAACTATTATTTTGTCTTGACAAAGGATCATATGATTTTCATCTGTTTAATTACGGCTTCAAAGTTGGTGATTATTTGATTAGTCTTGGCTGTGGTTATATTTACTGCTCTGTACAGCACTTCAAGGAACACCTTCCCTCTACATACTATTTTTATTTCTTTTTGAAGGATGTAAATACAATCTGATAATTGATCTACTTTTTGAATGATCTAATAAAATGTGTATCGTTTTTCTGATGTTTTGTTCTATTTTTACTAGGTCTATTAGCATTATGCATAATAAACATATTTTTTTCACAGAACCATTATGGTTGAGTGAATTTTAGAGTATAAAGCCGTAAACTACTAAAATAAATCAGCGTTTTCCTACTTGAATTTCAATCAGACGTGTGTTTAAGTTTGTGGAGGTCGTGAGTTGGTTACAGCTGTTTTGAGGGTCACAGTCCAAAAAGTTTGGGAACCATTAAAATTTGGTCAATTTTTGTTTTATTGGGTAGTTTATTGCTTTATGTGACCATAAAGCTCAAACATGCTGCTTTTAGTTTAAAGTAAAAACATAAGAGTCATAACCTTAAAATTACATTAAATTTTGCAAAACCCAGATTTTGCTTCGTGAGCCGAACTTTGGCAACGCTGGCAAGTGGTGTTTCAAGACATATCATTCATATTAAATCTACAATGAAAATGAAATATTTAAATATTTAATTTTCATTCATAGATTTAATTTAAAAATGTGCAATTTTGGAGCGTCAAAACAAGACATTTACCAAATGAAAGTATAATGGGCAATATTTCTCACATTCAATCATTCTGTTTTGATAAAAGTGTGCCTTGATTCAAAAATGTTGGGAAACACTGCAGACCATAGACTTAAAATGACCTCTAATGCACATGTGTCAAACTCAAGGCTCGGGGGCCAGATGTGGCCCTCCACCACATTTCATGCGGCCCTCGAGGTCTTATAAGTCTTACTTTAATTTTATATTAGTACCAGGGGTAATCTGGGTTTCTTCGAGGACAACCATGATATTGTCTATGGTCTAGACCAGAGGTTCCCAAAATGTGTTAATTATATTTGATTGATTTTCTAATAGATTTTGTGTTTTGGGAAATATGTCAATGAAACATGTTCTAGTTCAGGGATGTCAAACTGAGGCTCGGGGGCCAAATGCAGCCTCCAAGATGATTTACTGTGGCCCCAGAATGATTTCTGATTATTATTAATAGTGGCCCCCTGATAAAAGCACACAACAACTTGAACTATATATGGGTCCCAGAATGCACTGCAGCCGAGCGCTGGCAAGAGAGCCAGAATGGGTAAAACAACTATGGAAAAAGGTTCATATTGCTGAGATGTGACTATAAAACCAAAACTGCACTGGAATTTAGCAAATTGCATACAATTTGTCCAAATGTTCTTGGAATGACAATGTGTACAGTTTAATAAATTACAGTGTATTGTGTTACAATGGGGTGCATGGTAGTAGAGTGGTTAGAGCTCTGGCTTCCCAATAAGGAGACGTGGGTTATGGGTTCGACTCCCGGTCAGAAAATATCAACATCTCACGATCTCTCTGGGTGGAGTTTGCATGTTCCTGTTCACTGTGGGTTTTTCTCCGGGTACTCCGATTTCCTCCATCCAAAAACATGCATGTTCAGGTTAACTAGGCATCACTGTAAATTTCTAACCCTGCAACGAGTTGGCCACTGTCCGGGGTGTTCTCCCGCGGCCCAAAAGTTACTGGGATAGGCTCCAGTCACCCACGACCCCTAACGGGACTAAGCAGTAGAAAATGAATGAATGTGTTACAATAAAACTGACCATACAGTAAATGTCTTATATCAGCTTTATATGGCCCGATTTCCATATTTGAATATGACACAGAAGGACCATTAAAAATGTGGCCCTCGAGTTGACCTCAGCTCCATTTGAGTTTGACACCCCTGCAAAGTGTAATAAGATATACTATTGGCCTATATATATTTTAGAATATTTTGAAAATCTCTTCACTTCCTAGACTAGTGCCTTGTTAATTGTTTTAGTACAGTAATAATCATAAAAAGTTCTACTTTTAACGTGTAATAATATCTAACGTGTATTATGTTGTATGTTTTTGACACCCCAGGGAGAATTGTTGGGGAATCCAAATGTGTGTCCTGAACCACAGGTTAGAAGTTACTGGGGACCCACATGCCAGTCAATGATCACATTCATCATTTCAATTCATGTTTACAATGTAGGTCTACATTTGTTCACATCAGGAGTGTTTTTTTTCCTGTTTTAATTGTTGTGTCTATTACAACAAAGTAAACTTTTATTGTGGCTAGTTAATAGAGAAGATAGAAGTAGACCAGATAGAAAACAGTCCTTGTTTATCTTTAGATTTAAGTCTGAGTCTTGTGTTCTGAACTCATTAACATCCCCCAGAGGCGCCTGGACATTTTAAACATGATTAAACGCGTCCCGGGGTTTTTCCCGTGGTTTATTTCGGGGTTCGCACGTCTCGTGCGTGATGACGTAGCACTGCGACGTGCAGCTCCAAACGAGTTGCCAAATCCGACTCTTTGTATCAAGTTTGGGACACAATGACACACCATTTAATGATTGGTCATGATGATGTGTCCACTGCCCAACGAACAAAAACAAAACACGACTTGTTTCTGAGGCCAAACAATTATAAAGCGGTTGTATCTGATTATTAGTAGAAAAATGAAAGAAAATAAATTAAAAAAGGAGTCCCATTTTTAAGCTAAGATCACACAGTGGTTTAAAAGCAATATAATTTCTTTTTTTTATTTATTTATTTTTATTTCTTTGTTAATATTTTTTTCAAATTGTGTGCACAAATAATTGCTATCTATTTCAAAACTATCACAAAATTAGCATTGTTAAAAAGTTTTCAGCAATATCTTTCCTTACACTAAATAAGAAGATAGTTCACTGGTGTTGGGAAGTAACAAAGAACTTGCTACATTTACTTTTTCTACTGGAGGCATTCAGAAAATTGACATTTTTTGGCCGTGAGGTGATTTAAAAAGTAATTTTACTCGGTTTTGCGATTTTATATTTAATGTAAGGCCTATTTTTCTAACTAAAACAACATAATGGGGTGAATTTGGGTAATACAACACAATAGAAACAGAAGTAAACCACATTTTGGGATATTTCGCAACTTGGAATGTTCGCAAAAAGGTTTATTTTGTTTTGCTTTAGATGTTGCAAGTCAGTTACAAGATTGTTTTACGAATCCAGGTTTGTGATACTATTATTTGCCATTTTGGATATTCTTAAGCATAAAGTTCCCTATATCTACACATTTATGTAAGTAAACTACATAACAAGTTTCAAAATAATACTACTAAATTTAGATTTACTATTATTCAATCTAATTTTGTAAATGCTTACTTACTAATTTATTTTATCTTAATTTTTTTCTTGTAATAAGACAGTTGTAATAAGCTAGGTGCTCATTACAACTAAGAAGACAGAATGAATTTTCCAAAAATATGATTACTAATTTATGATTTTTGTTTGTTTGCTTACTGCTAGTCCTCGCTGAGACACTGCCAAGTATTTACACTAGCTTACAAAACTTACTTGAAAAACAACAGGCAGTAAATCAAACGTATTTCAAAATCCGGGCTGTTATTTGCTCCTCAGATCTGGCAACCCTCAGATCAACAACACAGACGCGACTCAAGCAGCCGAAAACCGGAGCCAGAGCGCCTTTAATCTCCTTTTAAACACTTTTAATCACATTTACCACTGTGAACAACTTATGCAGTCGTAGTTAGCTTGTGTCTGCGTCTTCCGAGCTGTCCTGACCGGGGATATCGGAGCTACACGCCCCGAAGTGTGCTCCTTTTTCGGGTAAGCTCTTTTCTGTCCCCAATGCTAATGCTAATGCTAACCCTCCTTTGCCGTGTTTGTATTCACCTTTTGTTCTCTCTAAAAGTTATTTGCATCGACTATTTCAACTTCAACCACATAGAATCGCCTTTATATACATCTTGCATTGTCTAAAGTGTGTTATTTTAAAATGATAATCAGGGAAAACTGTGTAATAAGTGGCTAATAAAGACGCCGCAGCTGCTTTGTTTGTGTTTTTAGCGCTTTGCTAACTTGCTGCACTTTCCACAATCTTCTTGCGTAATTTCTCCAGCTGATTCTGGCCATGCTTGTCAAGACTTGAACAAAAGCTTGTCTTGTTTTGGTTCTGACTCGGATTAAACTTGTACAATCGCGTCAGTAACCTTTGTTTTAGGTAATTATTCCAGCATTGTATTGTTCATCCCGTGCACAATAGTTTTAGCTAAATCCCAGCTTGGTTTAGCAGCTAATCTTTCTCTTGTAGATTAACACTATGTTGGATTACTTCATAACTTGTCCAGATATGTTCTTTAGTCTTGTCTCGAGGTAAATCAGTGAAAATCTGAACTGAAATTTCAACTATGCAGGACAATCTGATGTTGGACGAGAGCTACTAAACAAAGACGAAGAAAACGATTTTATAGTCAAATGTAGGGTAAAGACAACTTAATAAATCAAATGCAGCTAATCAATTATCCTCAGAATATTTAGTAATTGAATAACAGAAATGTCACAGCATTTCATATTTGACCCAATAGCAATTGTTAGATCAAATATTGATAAAAATTTATTTATGATTCTTAACATTATTAGGGCTGCGACTTCGGATCATTTAGCAAATTGCTCAGTTATGCAGTTATTCAATTGATTCATCTTGGTTAGTTTAGTTGAATAATCGGTCGATGGAACATATCTTTGGTCGATCAAGAATTTTTTTGGTCAACTACAGCTTTACTTATTTCTAAAATGATTATCAATTGACTAATAGTCTTAATTTAACGTATATAAAATTACCATTATCAGTGGACAAGCCATGTGCAGAAGAAGAAGTTTTATGAAAAATGTAAAACAATGTTATGATGTAAAATGTATTTGAAACAAGAGTCCAAATGAAATACATAACCATAACTAATCCCATTACCAAAGTGAGGTTTTCTTAAATATAGTGCAAGGTAAAAAAAGCTTTAGTCAGCTTCAATTATGGCTCAGACCCTTCACACAAACGGGACCACAAAATAGATCACCCAGTGATTCATTTGTTATTCTCAAAGCAGAATGTTTCAGCAATGTAAAATTATATCACAAAAGTCATTTCAAACATGGTTTTGATTCAAAACATTTGATACCATGATAATGAAATGTTTTTATGCAACAAAAGTTTTAGCACAAAATATTGTTAATAAAAATGTTACGTGATTTTTTTTTTATATTAATTCTAAAGATAATAAAAAAAATAATAATTTCATTTTAGTAACATTTCTCAACCGCTATGAATACAACAATGTTTTCATTAGAAAAATTAATCTTCTGCTGCGTTGTAACCGGGAGGTCATATATTTCCCTGTTGAACTTTACCAACTCCCAGTTCAAAACTTTCCTACTGAATCAACTCGTACGTAAACAATACAAGTAATGCTCACCTGTGTTGGCTAAACAAAAGTAACATTTAACACATTAAATAACCAATGTTTACATTGTTTTTTTTGTGGCCGTTGTCTCTTTATTATTATTATTGATCTCATGAAGTGGACCAGCTCCACTTCAGTATTTACCAGTTTGAGTTTATTTCAGTGCATTTTTTCAAGTGTGAGGTGAGAAATATCCAAGTTCCCAATTGCCTGAAATGCACTATTAAATTAGATCAATGAATATGTATGTTTTGATTGAATTAAATTAAGATTGCCATAAATTAGAAACTGTAATTCTGTCTCTTAAAGGCTCTAAACATGTTATTAAGACAATAACTATAAACAAGTTCCCCCTACAGAGATATGTCATTATTTAACTTAGTGAAAATTTGTTTGATGTTAATGTATTATATTCTTTTGTATTACAGTGTGTTTTTTATATTGTTAGCATTTCGGCTAAGCACATTGTGATGAATAATTTTAGACTCAGAATGCTTTGGGTCAATTTCTTTCAAGCTTTTCAAACCAAGAAATACCAACTAATCTAGTATATGCCTGTAAATAAGGCAGAAAACTTTCATGTTCTACAGCCAAGTTATTATTTTAATGAAAAAAAAAAAATTAAAGTAAGGTACTGCTTAATTCAAACACTTTTAGCATATTATCCTTGAAGCAAAACAATGGTCGTTAGTTAGAAAAACAGACGGCTTTCTCTTGCATCTCTGAAATGACTCCCATGTTTACGTCCGCTGACCCTCCACGTGAGCCGGGTCATTTCTCTCCGGTAACTGTCCTCTCTCTCTCACACACACACACCGCTTCTCGTCGTCTCAGGATCAAAACTTCAGCAGCAGCATTTCACAACAGTGTATAGAGTTACACGAGGCTTAAACAACATCACGCTTGCTCTGTTTGAAGACAGCTCAGACGGTTTGTGGAGGTTTCGACACGCTCAGAATAACAACTGCAAGTCACCACAGACCAGGGTTTAATCTGTGTCAGAGCTGGACCGGGTTCTGTCTAAAAGTGTGGTTCTCAAATGGTTTAGATTTAGGAGCAATCTTCAGGCATCATTAGTCATAGTCATAGTTAGAGGTGCAAGATATAGCCTAAAATAGATTACATTAGGTAGAGGTACACAATATAATATATATAACTTTACCAGTGGAAGTTCGGTCTCTATGAAGATAAAAACTTGGACTAGAATGTTCACAAATTGATATTGATATTAACAATTTTTGGGGTTTATTCAATTATAGGTGTTATTAATGTGCAAAAATACTTCTCTAGATCTGACCTGGCTTTGTTGTGTCTTCTGCTTCTCTCCATTCAGATATACAGCAAAAGTTAAGATGTTATATTCAAAGATCTGCAATACTCGAAGCAGGCAACAGGCTGTCCCAAAGAAAAGTTCCATAGTGTTCCTTTAGTTAAACTATTAAAACTCAAAAAGAGACACATGTGAATAATTGTGTTCTTAGTAAAGATCAATTTATAATAATACAATAATTATTACACAGATCTAATGACATATCATTCACCTAGAGCTCTAAGTAACAATTATTAAATTATATTTGTAAGCAATATTTTTCTCAATCCGTGAACTGTCATAAATTGTATTGTATTGTATTGTTATAGCTTAGGCTTGTTTTGTAACCCTAAATTTACTTTGACTTTTGTCTTTGTTATAAAATCGATTTTTAATGTTTCGAAGTAGGGCTGCAACAAATATTTTTGTAATTAATCAATTGGTTGTTTTTCCCAATTATTCTATTAGTTGTTTAGAATGCAAAAATTACATAAATGCTAGATTCTTTTCCAATTTGGACACATCGCTTGAAGATTTTAAAGTTGTCAAAAGTGTCAAAAATCAGATACTAAAACTGCTATTGAAACTTGATGCTCTTGTGAACAAGTTTTGATACTTAAAAATAATTTGTTATTTTCTGAAGGAGGTTTGAATAGTCTTGAGCTTTATCAAAACTAGTATAAAACAAAATAAAGACAAGTAAAGATAATTCTTATGTTGTGTGCTGAAAATGTCTAATGTACAAAAATCTGACGACAAATTTTAATTGTCATAAGTCTTAAGTAAGTTTTAGCATTCTGACGACTCAGGTCAACTAGTTTTTACATAAAAAACACTAAACTTACACAATTATTATGAATTTCTGTTCAATCTGAGGCTTTTGCACAGCTCAAGGCAGGTTTGGACCCAACACATAGACCAGTTAACAATTATTCTACTACTAAGTTGGCAATTATTTCAATAATAAAGTAGTTGCAATTAATCAATCAACTTGTTGCTGCTCTAGTCCAGATATTATTTTTTTAATGACAAGTCAGAGTTGGTTCATTTAGCTATTCACCTCTACAATATGTTTAATATTTATTCTCCATTTTGCTAATACTTGTAGACCTCTCTGTATGACCAAATACGGAGTCAAACCTTTTTCTTTAAGATGGCACCTGCTGCTCTATTCAAATGTATGTTTCTTTAAGCCTCTTTCCTGTGGGATTCTCGAAGCTCATTTGACTAACAAGTCTCTCTCCTCCTTCTCTTCTCCCTCAGGGTTTTAAAAACAACACTGTCAGCTCTGCAAGCCACCAACACTGGGCCACAACAAAGGAGTCTCCACCTACAAAGCAGCACCGAAAATGGAGGACCAGCCACTCCACCCCCACTGCCTCAAATGCATCAACAGAAGGTGCATGGTGCGACCGGAAAATGGAGTCTCCTGCGATCTATGGGCTGTCCTTAGTTTGCGGTGCTGTTTTCCACTCCTGCAAGCTGGAAGAACATCGTCTGCTTTGTCCTACGAGAGATTGCCTTGTCTGAACAACGGATTCGGATGCCCCTTTACGATCGCGAGGGTCAAAATGGCGCAGCATCTCGAAATCTGCCCCGCCAGTATCGTCTGTTGCACCATGGAGTGGAACAGGTGGCCGGTCAGCTACGCAGATCGCAAGTCGTACGAGAACCTGAGCAAGGATTTCGACGAAGTGGAGCAGCTGGACATGGCGTTGGCGTTGCAAGATCAGAGGATGCTGCTGGAGTCGTTGAAAGTCACGACGACGGTTTCCAAGAACGGTGAAAAGAAAGAAGACGAAGAAGATGACGAAGAGAGCGACAAAATGGCGATGTCTTCGAACGAGGCAGCTGTAGAAATGGAGCAAGACGAGCCGTACAGCGAACTTTACAAAGCGTCGGTGGAGACGAATCGAAGTCTTGCGGCCGCGTTAGACATTTTGTCCAATTCTAAGGAAATTGAAGTGATTGTTGAAAAGAAAAGATGTTAAAAATGGTGAAAATGGAGCAGAAGGCGCGTGGAATGTAGATATGCAAGACTCCGATTCCTTGGATTCAGATTGCGAGCTTGGTGCAGTCGGAGGAGTCGACTGCGGGGTAGGAACAGAGCAAAACCATGTAGATTGGGCGGACGAAAACGAGTTTGCTGAAATTTTATTCGACGAAAATGTTGTGAACGAAGAACCTCGGGGCAACGGCGATGTCTTGGGGGAAGTTTACTTACCGATTTTACCGTTGAACCTCCCGTTGTCCCTCACCACGAACCTCTGCCCGTTCCTATGCCTTTTCTCATTTCAGATCAGCTAGATAGAAATAACTTTATGCAACATTTGCCTTCCGAACTCAGGTATCGATGCTTGGAGCGGAAACTGCAAAGTGTCGAAGTACTACGAGGCATTAGCATGTTTACATTTAACGGCAGGAGAGCGCTTCTGTCGGATCCCTATCTTTTCCGAGCCAAAATGGAGGATAAGTCAGTTGATACGTCTGATTTAGAAGTCGCTGACGATCCGATGGGACTTCACGGCATCGATTTGATCACGGCGGCTTTGCTTTTTTGCTTGGGCGATTCTCCGGGCGGCAGAGGGATTTCCGATAGCAGATTCGTCGACGGTTATCACATCGATTTCGGTACGCAGACTTTTTCCTTCCCCTCCGCTATTCTCGCGACTAACACGATGGTCGGAGACATCGCTTCTGCGTCCGCTTGCGATCACGCTAGCCCGCAACTCTGCAATCCCAGCCCCTTCCACACTCTTCGCCTAGATTTAGTTCTCGAATGCGTCGCGAGGTATCAAACAAAGCAGCGTTCCATGTTTACGTTCGTCTGTGGGCAGCTATTCCGACGGGATGAGTTTTCCTCGCATTTCAAGAACGTTCACGGAGATATCCACGCGGGGTTGAACGGTTGGATGGAACAGCGCTGCCCCCTGGCGTACTACGGGTGCACCTACTCGCAAAGACGGTTCTGCCCTCAAGTTCAAGGCTTCCGGATCATCCACGACAGACACCTGGGGTCGTTCGGGTCCAGCCGGGAATGCCGATGAGAAACGGGGAGTACGGGAGGAGGCACGGACATAAGTTTAGCTCGGATCAGTTCAGCGGTCTTCCCTTTGAGGTTTTGCAGTACGTGGCGAGTTTCTTGGACAGTTTTAGCCTGTGCCAGCTCTCCAGAGTGTCGCGGACCATGAGGGAGGTGTGTGCCAGTCTGCTGCAGATGAGGGGCATGGTGGTGATGCTGTGGGAGAAGAGACGCAACGAGGACGGGTCGCCTTCATGGCAGATCACAGATAAAGTGAGTATCGCTAACTTCAACTTGTAACTGTAGATGTCTGTTCCACAAAGTGACTAGTTTATACCTAATGCCTAATTGTATAAAAATACAGTTTGGACACACTTTCATTCAAGATTTTATTTTATTTCATGACTATGAACATTGTAGATTCACACTGAAGGCATCCAAACTATGAATAACACATGTGAAAGTATGGTAGGCTACATAACCAAAAAGTGTGAAACAACTGAAAATATGTCATATTCTAGTTCTTTTGCTTTGATTACTGCTTTACACACTCTTGGCATTCTTTGATGAGCTTCAAGCGTTAGTCACCTGAAATGCTCTTCCAACAGTCTGAAGGAGTTCCCAGAGATGCTTAGCACTTGTTGACCTTTTGCTTCACACTGTGGTTCAGCTCATCCCAACCATCTCGATTGGGTTCAGTCTGGTGACTGCGAAGGCAGCACCCCATCACCTCCTTTTGGTCATTCATGTGTTTATATCTTCAGTGTGAATCTACAATGTTCATAGTCATGAAATAAAGAGACTCTGAATGAAAGTGTCCAAACGTTGGTGTATGTACAATAAGGCAAATAAAAAAACAGAAAATAGAAAAAAAATAAAAGATAAAAAAAGCGTAATGGTGATCCAAATCTGTGGGCGAGCAACTTCCGAGGATCTTTTGTTCGACTTGGCAGACGTAGGTATAGGATTTCCCATGTGCTTCCGCATTTGGGGGAACGGAGTGCTTGAGAAGACCACTCAGAACCGGGAGAATAATGCAAAGCCATGCATGCCCGGGATTTTTGCTGTGAGGCAAGAATGCTACCCACTGCCGCAGTGTTGCTTTCAGTTTGTATTGGAAACTATGGCATTTACAGAAGGAGGTTTGGATATATCTAATATATATATTAAAAAAAATCTGAGTGAAATTTGACAGCCAATTTGAATTGTATTTAAATTAAACATAAAACTTAAGTAAGGTTTACAATTGGATGTCTGCAAATCCCTTCATATGTTCCTTCAAAATCATGTTCAGTCCAACACTCTAAAGCTGGGCTGCCCAAGCTTTTTTTCTCAGCAAGCCAAAATTAATGTAATGTTTCCTCGAACAGCTGAAATTAATGGTTTTGTAGTGTGCCAACAACCAAACCTAATTTTGTGTTGCAGCTAAAAAGTTTATTTGCAATTAGAAAGAGATTAAATTGTATTTTATTAACATGCCTTAGCAGTATAAAACTGTTTTTGTGTACTTTGACAATCTTTTAATCCTAAAATTTAATCAGAAAAACATTCTTAACAAGACTTGGCACCTCTTTGTGTGCCAAATTAAACCCTTTGGAGGGCCAAGTTTGGGCACCATTTTAATGAAGTAAATTAAATTAAATACCGTAACAGTTACCTGGAAAATCTGGACAAAATATTTAAAAAATATATCGTTTGGCCACCTAATCCTCTTTTTTCCATGATTGAGCAGCCCTAGTAGAACTTTTTGCTCATTGCTGGACAGTTGTTTTTGTTTACATTTACCCAGTATTAAACACAATCTTCTCTCTTCAGGTGTGGCGATTCAGCACAGCCTTCGGTACGGTGAACGAGTGGAAGTTCGCCAACATCGCCAGCATGGCCGACCACCTGAAGAAGTGTAAATTCAACACGATCGCGCGGCGAGAGGAGGCCATTCCTTTGCCCTGCATGTGCTTCACCAGAGAACTGACCAAGGAGGGCCGCTGTCTGCGCTCTGTCCTCAAACCTGTAGCATGAAACGTGTCTTTGACCACCAGGACTTTACACACCACAAACACAAACTCTGAGACACCACAAACACGCGCTGACACGGGGGAAATGACTTGAATTCACAATACTAACAAGCAGTTTGACAAGCATTTCAGATTTCAGTTGTCCTATTTAGTGATTTGACTTTAGGAATGTACTTTTCAATATTTTTATCCAAGCTTCCATAAATGGGGAAAAAGCATTTGCATTAAAAAGTACACTTGCAGTTTTTCTGTGGATCGGCACCTGCTTGTTTCATGGAGATTTTATTTGTTTGGAATGTTCTAGTATTCAGTTGGTTGCATATCATTATTGAATTTTTAGTTAAAGTTAAAGCTTCTTTCAGCATAAAAATATTAAGAATAAACATTTTGTCTTCTGAAAATCTCCTTTTAGGTTTAAACAACTGCAACAAGTGATTTTATATATCAAATACATTTCGTTCAAACATACACAACTCATGATAAATCACATTTTTGCATTGTTTATTCACTCCACACTTCTGTGGAGCAGACTGACAGAAACAAGGCTGCTAGTTTGTGCCAACAGCCCTTTCAACCACAAAACAGTGGAAACAAATCAAAAAAGCACTGTAGTCAGATAACTACAAGAGTTTATCACTGTGAGAAAACAAAGTTATGCTGCTAAATCAACATTTGTGAATAAAATTTGACCCTACGACCCTTAAAAGTTACATTCAGGTGAAAAAACAACGAGAAAAACACTGTCTCAAGCTTCAGGAGACAGACGTCTGTCAGACCAGTTCAGACCTGATCCAAACAGCTGCTCTCGTCCCGTTTTGTTGTTTTATTCAAAGAAGTTTCCCAGCTAAGCACAGAAAGTGGCTCTTTCTACATGGAGCATGCGCAGTAGGGCAGAAAGTGACGTCAACCGAAAATCCCTCTATAAACACTGCATTTTAAAACAGAACTAAGCAACTTCAACAGTTAGCAGTTCAGTGCTCCTCCTACAGCTCTCGTCTGTAATTAAACTAGCCTACTGAATTGAAACTTAATATTTTTTAGTTACTTTCTCGTTTTGTGTAACTTTTGGATTGAAGTAAGGCAGCTAATCTAAGCACTGCTAATTAAAAAAATCAAAAAGCCAGGGTCTCTCAGGACAGAAATTCGGGTCAGGAATGTGTTGGGAAGGTGCCTGGGGGAGGAAAGTTGCAGTTGCCGTAGTTGTAACAAGTTAACATGTTGCTTAGTTCTACGTTAAAGAAGCAAAAGATTGATTTCCAAAGGTTATTCTAATAACTCAAAATGTCAGCCAATATTTTCCCCTAATCATAACTCTTGTCAACAGCACTGGGACATAAGATATTGGTTTAAAGTTACAGTAAATATATATATTTTTGTGAACTAATAACGTCTCCATGGCAACAGCCGACCAGAAAGGAGCATCTTTAATTTGCCATTTTCAGTGAACAACAAAAAAACAAAACAAAGCCAAATTTGACGATTAACCGAGTCAAACAGCTGTGCAAAAATATTATGAATTCAAGTCATTTTTAACACATTTCGATATATTTTTTGTGGTGTTAAGTATTTTTTTTGCTCCAGTGTTTACAGACTTTCACGTATCTAACCTCAAAAAACTACCGCATTTTTCACTCCCATTGTACTATTTTCAGAAAACGCACTGTTAAATCATAAAATGTGAGGTAGAATTATACAAACTTTGAATGATAACATTGTTTTGGGCTTTGTTTTTTTTTTATTCAAATAGCATCAGTCATTCAGTATGTTGTGTCGTTTTGATAATTTGAACCAGCCAATTATCAAAGTTATTATTTAATTTAAGTGATTTTGCCTCACGTTTGCATTTGCAGTGTTAAGCGATGACCTCCTTTATTAACGCAAACTGTAAAATGTTCATTTTGTGTTTCATTTTTAGTTTTTTTTTATATAAAAATACTGTGCGAGGGTCAAAAACTAGCCTTACCTTTTAATGATTTTTTTGTCATCATTTGTTTGTAGCTAAAACGGCTAACGTTGCATGGATTTTTAAGTATGTTTGACCACTTTTTGCTTTAAATTTGAATCCAAGACCAAATATACTCGTCGAAGCTGTGCGTGAACGGCTTTTTGTTTCACTGTGGTTTTTTGAAAAGTCACGAAAGCAAAGCACATGAATAAGCAATGATTTTTTGTGTGTTTGTAAGTGCACAAATCAAGCAAAACATTATGATTTGTATCAGGTAAAATGGCAACATTCAGAATATTTTAAGTGAATGTAGGTTTAGGTTTGTCACAAGAGCAAGGCAATGTGAGATTTAAGGTGCATTCACAATACAACTTTGAATCGGATCAGGATTCGTTTGCCTGGATAGTTCGGTTCGATTGGATAATTGTGAACGCGCAAACGAACTCTGATCCAAATCTGGTCTGGTTTGTTTTGTGAACGCAAACGGACCGAGAGTGAAATAAAACCAGGAAGTGAACAGTTGCATGTTCCGCGCTAAGACACACGTGAGGCTCAGAATCACAACAAAGTGTGAGATTGATAATGAGACAAATAATACGCCAAGTATACCAGTGTGGCAGGCGAAGGCCAGAGGCTGATTCAGGTATAACTGATTATAAAACGAGCATACATCATCTTTGTCACCGATCCAGTATCCAGTTGTATTTTATTGTAGATACCTTTCAGAGCCAGTTTCACTTGTGCTAATTAGATTTTTATAACGTTTCACTTTGACTCTATGGGCAGTGGTGCCCAAAGTGGGGCCCAGTGGCCTAACTCGGCCCGCCACACGGTCCACTGTGATTACATTTTTTTTATTGAAAAGACTGCAAAATGAGACCAAATAACGTGCAATTTCCTAAAACTTGTTTATAAATCACATTTTAATCTTCATCTCCTCTCAAAGAAACTTTCTAAATTATGTTTTGCCCTTGGCACGTTTTAACATGATACATTTTCGCCGGTGGAGAAAAGTACTGCTAATTTCGGCCCACCAAGGAAAAAAGTTTTAGCACCCCTGCTCTATGGACTTTACTGGGCCGTCACTTCTTTCTCCTCTAAATGTTCGTACATTGTCGTCGCTCCAACACTCACAGTGGTCCTTTAATGTGAGCAACGTTGTGGGAAGGATCCCTAAAATCAAAAAATAAGTCCTACTCTGTGCATAAGTACTGCGCTACTTGTTTGTTTTGATGTGACAAATCACACAGAGACAAATGAAGGCGCTGGGTGTCTTCTTTGAACTTTTGTGTGTTTCTGTCCCACAGCGCCTCTACAGGCGAGGAGCAATGCGTTTCCACTGCGCTGGTTTGATTGTTAAGTGTTTTGTGAACATGAACTGGGCCAGTTGAGAAAAAGATACAATGAGATGCAACTTTGGTTCCCAATCGAACTGAGTCTGGTGCAGTTTGTATTGTGAATACAGCCTTAGAGTCCTACCTGCTACCAGAAGTGGTTTGGGGCTAGTTTAATTAGAAAGACTTTTATTAGATCGAAACTAGACCTAGTTTTAGTGCAGCTTTTTGTGAGTGGTGTTCAGTACTAAAAGTGATTCTACTTTGATATAGTCTGGATATATTATTCTGAATGTAGCTTTGTGTGGTCATGATGTTTTGCTTGACTTGTGCATCGTAGCAGGGCTTAAGCAGAAATGGGACAAAGGAAGTGGTTTGTGGTGGATTTTTCACCAGCTTTTTTCACTCGACACCAGCTAAGTTTTAAGAGTACCTTTCTTTCTTAAATATCCTGTTATAATTATTCTGTACTTTGTCAATTTTCAACCATGTGACAATTTATTCATCAAGAACACACACGTTTGAGTATTCATAAAACTGTCGTCTTCTCCAGACTTCAGAACACTCACTTTCACCTCGTGACGTCATCAGGTGGTCATCCAGAAGTAAATTTCTCTCTCCGGCTACTGATTATAGCCACATTTAAACTGTTACTTTTCGTTGTTGCCAGCAGAGTGCGCAGGACCTTTTCGAGCCTATTTCTGTAGACTGTAATGTGTATTTCTTTCACATATTACTGTTCAATGCACATGCAATATAGTTTTAAATATATCTTTTATTTATAGTTCATTTTAAGGACACATATTTTGCATAATTTACTTTTGAGACCTTGTGTTTTACTAAGATAACAGCAGAAGTCATGCCCAAAGCAGAAAAATAGTTTATGTCCTATGCAAAGTAACTTATAGGCCTATAATAACTTTTCTTTTTTCATTAAAACATAGAACTGGTGTATTACTACCTTCACTAAAACTATATTTTCATTGTTTAAATAACCATTATGTTGTCCCCTTAATCAGACAGCCAAAATTCACCAGAATGCAGGAAATATCATAATTTGAAGTAAAATTTTCCGGAGGAAGGACCCCCAGACCCCCAATTTTTGGCGTCCACTTTTCTGTCTATGTTACTCAGTGTGTTATACATCGAGCTGCCATCGCATTTCCAAACGATCTACAAATTGCTAATGTAGATGTGATTACCTAAAATCCTCTTTGGGAATGTCCTGGAAAATCGCTAAAACAGCTTTTAGGTCCATAAATCATTACCAGACTATTACTAGTGAGAGATGCTGAGATTATTAGGTTAATCGATAATTGTGATTATTCATTCATTCATTTTCTACCGCTTAATCCCGTTAGGGGTCGCGGGTGACTGGAGCCTATCCCAGTGACGCAGGGTTAGACAGACAAACATTCACTCTCTCAATCACTCACTAAGGGAAATTTACAGTGATGCCCAATTAACCTAAACATGCATGTTTTTGGAGGTGGGAGGAAACCGGAGTACCCGGAGAAAACCCACGGTGACACGGGGGACCCGGGAGTCGAACCCACAACCTCCTTATTGGGAAGCCAGAGCTCTAACCACTCTGCTACCGTGCACCCCTTTGTGATTATTCAAGGCAAAACATAAAAACATAATCGTAAAAAAGTAAAATAATCGTGACAATTTTAGAAGCAAAAATATGTTTTTTTTAAATTGTCGTCAAACTCGCTCGACCAGTCGACTAGAGCTCCATCACTCCTAAAAACATAGCAAATGGACTTTGGTCAAAGAAAATGAATGAAGATGTATTAGCTATTAACAAATAATAGTAGAAGATTATAATGTTATTTGCAGATTTCACTGAACAAATGACCAGGGTTTTACACAAAAGGATCAGTTCAAAGATTTGCCTACTGACAGTGTTTTTGAGTCTCATATTGTCAATATTTCACAATTTCTCAATCCAGCAACATAATGTGTCGATTTTTTTTTTTTTTTTGCATAATTTAAACAAGTTTATAGCTTAAAAGAAGTTGGCTAAAAATGTTTTCCAATCCAAGCACATTTCATTCTTGTCTTTATGTGAGTGAATGTGGTGATTCAGCCCAATAGTTTTGACACAAAAAACACATAAATGTTGATTATAAAATATTCAATTTAATCTGCTGAAGCCTGCAAAACTCTACCAGTAACCCTAATCATGTGTAGAATGCAATTAAATAAATATATAAGCATCTTCAAGAAGGAAATAAACCCCAAAAGAGAGAAAAATAACAAGCAAACTAAATAAATCAAACACAAGATTATGTATTAGGGGCCCATCAACAAAATTTGTACCTGGGGCCCAGAACTTGGTGGTACGTCCCTGGCTGTTTTTTTTTTTATCACTTTGTAAGCTAGTTCATTTGTTAACGTTTAGCATAGCACCAAAATGCTCACTTTTATAAACTGTCTTTTCCTGATGAAGTATTAACCTCGTATGTGAACTCACTGCAGTGATTATTTAGTGGAAATCTGCTCTCTGCTTTGTAATTTTTAAATATTGATTAATTTTAGGTATTAGACAAACAGTAACTGTCCAAGCCACTTCTTTTACAGACAATGACAAAGTAAAGGTATGAGAGCATTTTAAATACAAATAATGCAAAATATGTGTCCTTTATTATCAAATGTAGCCACTAGTCACGTTTTGAATGTATTTTTCACTCCATCGCCCATTTCTCGTTAGAATTTTAAACCCTGCAGGCCAGGTTAAGACTCATATCCACCACTACAGCTGCATCTTTTAGTTTTTCTGTCATGTTTTGGAGTTGAGAGTTAAGTGTTTTTTCTCAGGGTCGCATGAAGCTCGGTGCTGATCACTTGTAGTCGTCAAACGTAGAGAAAATACAGCAGTTTGTGGACGGTTTTCATTCACTATTTTTGTTTTATGTTTGTTTGTTTTTTTACGACTGACTGGTTCACCACTTATAGTATTGCAACTTCAAAGTGTGTTTTGCAGTGCTGGTTTAAATAAATGAAAGAGAAAACATGATTTGTTGTTTTGCTGATTTATACAACCACATGCAAGCAAATTTATGAGTAATAAAACAGACTGGTGTTTGAATGCTTGAGCGTTTTAATCACGTTTGACAGAAAAGAACAGTGAAGACAAAGCATCTTTCAAATCCATTCATTCTGCTCTTTATGAGGCCGACGACCCTCAGAACAGAACACCTCTAACATGGGACCTTCTATTCACTCCTTTAATGTGGTGCAGCAGGAAAAAGGAAAACTGATTCAAGATTTGCATTGATTGTGGAGGCAGCTCAGGACTTACAGAGCTACTTTTGCATGCAGATGAATGGACGAGGCCTGTAACAGGGGAAGATGGTCCAGCATTTAGTACCTGAAGAGGAAACAGGGTCTTAGTTAAACCACAATGATACAATGACATTAATTCAGAGTTTATTTAAGAGGAAACTAACTTGTCCAGTTGAAGAGAGCGCAGTATAGAGTTCTTCCAAAGTAGTTGACTTCTCCTCTGCACCAGCCTGTGTAGCCCACAGACTCACCATTTACCCAGCTCCATCTCTCCGTCTAGAAAAAACAACAAAAAACATTTAGTGCATGTTTTTAATCCACTGCTGAACGAGCTTTTGTTGAAGAAGCAGTTTTAAGTAAAATGGAGTTAGCAAACACTTCACTTTCTTTGATGATGGCCTTTTTGTTTGAAAACAACATATTTAACTGTTTTTTGTGCCTTATGCTAGTGTACACTGAGTGTGAGTCTGGACTCGTGTGGGTCAAACCAATGCTTCAGTTACTCGGACCTCAGAGCAGTGCGAGTCTGTGGAAAGAATCTGTAAGAAGTCTATTCTTTCCAGTCTGATGTGGTTACAGGTCATAACCAAATGTTCTCAAGCTAATCCACGTGGCTTTGGACAAATACAGACACAGTAAACTAGAGTTGGAAGTAACCTGCACATGTCTCGAACCTGCCTCACAGTCGGTGTACACGCAGCATCACACTAACTTCAGTCCACTATGATCTGTATTTGTCCACGGCCACGTGGATTCATGTGTATTCCCGCCAGTGTTTTGTCTGGGAAAAAAGAAGTGCAGGTACTCTCATTTTCATTTTGCTTTAAATTAGGCATTTTTATTTATTTATTTATGTATTTTAATTGACCTTTATTTAATTTATAGTGTTGGAACTGAGTGCCTGTGCATTCTGGTAAACTTAAAGCACTGGTTCCCATGAGAACACTCGTATAATGACCTGAAAGTTGCATCAGAACACTGCAGTCTCAAGACTTCTTTACGCAGACCCTGCACTGCTCTGAAGTCTGTGGAACAGAAAGCATTGGTTTCTAGATAATGCGGGAGCCTCGCGATTCTCGTCATAGACAGATAAAGAGTAGAGGCTGCATTGGCTGCCTGAGCACGAGAAATGCGGCAGCTATCTTGCCGCGGTCACCTGCTCTACTGAGTGCTATGTATTTGAATGGTGCTGTGCAAGTTCTGTGTTTTATCGATCGTAAGTGAAAACTAAATCACACAATTTTTTTGTTGCACATGTCACACATGTAGCTATGATACGGGACAGATAGTTCATAAAATATGGACATCCATAATTATATGTCCCATATCACAGCTATGTATTAAGTGTGCAAAAAAAAAATCTCTGTGAAAACAAAATGGATTTTCACAGAGATTTTTTTTTTTGCACACTTAATAGAGGGATTTTTTGTGTATCAACACAGGCGATGCTCGCGCACCCCGCCTGTAGAAAGAGCCTCCGCACATAGACACAACAGTGGAAACAAGTCAAAAAAGCTCCGTTGTCAGCTAACTACAAGAGTTTATCACTTTGCGAAAACAAAAGGTATGCTGCTAAGTCAACATTTATGGATGAAATTCGATCCTACGACCCTTAGAAGTTACTTTCAGGTAAGTGAGAAAAACGGCGAGAAAAACGCTGACTCAAGCTTCAGGGGACAGACGTCTGTCAGACCGGTTCATACCTGATGAAAGCAGCTAGCTGTCGTCCCGTTTCGTTGTTTAATTGGAACAAGTTTCCCAATGTAAACAAATGGAGAGGCGCGCTTTCTGCAGGACGCAAGCGCAGTAGGGCGGAGAGTGACGTCGACCCAAAATCCCTCTATACATAGCTGTGATATGGGACATATAATTATGGATGTCCCAGTTACAGTTGATGAAAAACACGGAACTTAAACGACATTATGAAGAGGAAAAAGGGCGACCGCGCCAAGATGGCCGCCGCATTTCTGGTCAGCGTTAGGGTTTAGCGATCATGTGGTGTCTACTCTTTATGTCTATGATTCCTGTCTTGTCCATTCAGTGTGCACCTGGAAATGCAAGCAAACGTTTAAATTATTTTGTTGTTTCTAAATTATAAGTAAGGTTAGCGCAAGATTTAGGTATACGTTTATAAAATGGACATCAGCTTGTCCTTTTTATAAATTCAACTCTACAAAGCACAAGATTATTTGAAACTAACAGAAACTTCGCGAATGAATCCAATCCAAGCTGTTCCTTCTTGAGCCAGACTCTTCAGGACCAGGTCCACAGATCTGCTGTGAACTGTTGCCAGAATTGAGTTCCAGCGTTTCTGGCAGTATTGCTGCAAAACAAAGTGAAAAATATCAGTATTTCTGCATTAATTATTAGTTTAGTTTATGAAGATGCAGATGTTACCTGCGCTTGATGCCAAGAGTAAGACAAAGGCACATACATGTATCTACGGCCCCCAGCGGAGTACCATAAGTATGGTTTCACTGCAAACACATTCATTCAGTAGGCCACTTGTTTTTCTTTTCACAAACATGACACAGTTAAATGATACTTACATGCTCGTTTCACTTTAGCCACAGAGTCGCTCTCAGCTGAAAACACACAAACAGATGAATGCGTTTGGATTCAGATTTCTTTGTGCAAATGTTAAACTTGTGAATCTCTCTGACTGATGTTTAAATTGACCTTCGCTTAGTTCAGCGTCGTCTTCTTCTGGTTCTGCATCGTCTGTAAATAAAACATATTTATTTAGTTTAATCAGCTATACGTTCAAGTAAATACTGTGTTTCATAATATGTGTCCTATAAAATGTGTCCTAAAACCAGTGTCCTGGTTTAACCTTTATAAAGACTTCATCTTTGTTCACATTCTAATAAAAAGTATAAACTTTTCTTATTTACAGACAAATACATCATTCTGGGCTGAACCAGACTCAGTTTGCACTAAACGTACAAATAAAAAAAATACCCCCAAATATTAATTGAAAATAATCTAGAAACCACATAAGTCATAGATTAAAAGGAGTAATTTAACATATAATTATATGTATGGTTCAAATATTACAGAGAACTGTGTAAGTTTTCCTCGGAATTGGGAATATAAATAATCAGCCAAAAACACCGCACTTGGCTGGATTTTATGCAGAATTAAAGTATATTTGTGTGCCATTATATTATATAAATGCAGGGCTCTCAACTTTTGATTTTGGCTTGGAGTGAGATTTTTTGTGAGGGTGCAAATTATTCGTAGGTTCTGGGGTGGAGTGAGGCGCTGAAATCTACATGGAGAATTTGTAAAGTAGTGACCTAATTGAAAGTCTGTTTTTCAGTGGTTGATGGGGATCAGACGTATTTCAGCAGTGTGGAAACCATGTCGTACATGGTGAAAAGAATGAGCGGGGGGTCTGGGGGTCCTCCCCCAGAGATTTTTGAAAAAACAGACACATTTTGGTGCATTTTGAGACATTTTACAGGCTTCAAGTGGCTGAAAAAAGTGAGTCTAAAATTGTCGTATTGGATAACACTTTCAATTACTCTGAGCTTATTTTATAAAAATAAAAAATTAAAACAGGTGGTCAAACAACCAAGTGAATAAAAGATAAATGGCAATTAGGCCTTCTGTTCACGTGGCCCTGCGGGGTCGAGTCTGGAGTTCCCCAGGAGGTTTTGGTCAAAATATATGTAGTTTCCTGCGATCTGAAGTGTTTTTAACTAACAGATCCTATTTTCTAGCAGATTTACACTGGCACAAAGTCAGCTGTGTGTTAGAAAATTTTACCTTGAAATGTCTACTTTTAGGCCTTCACATGTCCAAATCCTGTGTCAGTGGTTCACAGTGGAGTCCTAATACTCTTTGTTCTGTCATGCTCAGTGAGAGACATGTCAGTGAGGGGGCTTCAGACTGCAGCTCCTGGTTTTGCAGATGTTCAAACTGCAGGTCCTGAGACTGCAGCCTGCGGCTCTACCTCTGCTGGCTTTAGAGCTGCCTCTGTCTGTGAGCTGCTGCTACTTCACAGTGGACAATGCACATAGGCTCCTCCAACAACAGTTCTGCCTAAACCTTTTGTGCAGACACTTCGTGGACTTATGTTTGTTATGTTGTTTTTTCTATTCAGGATATGGATCAGGATTTTGGATCAGTTGTGCATGCTCCATCACCATAATTTACTTTAACTTTCTGGAGGTGAAAAGTCATCCACACATTTCAGTAGAATTAGAAAGTAAGACCACAGTTTGAGACATTCTAAATGTTGATTAATACTTTTTAAGGCATAATATAAAAAAAAAACAACACTTTTTTTTTTTTTTATCAAAACAAACATGCGTGGGCCCTCCTCCTCCCAGGCAAATAACAGTCCATTTTGTGGCAATACAAGTCTGTTTTTTTTTATTATCTATTTGGTGTAACAAAGACATAAAAATGTCAGAAACATGAAAGTATTATAACATTGTATTATTAATTAGAAGTTTTTCATGTTAGCTGCTGAGCCCCCACACCCCTTTAAAGGTCCTTAAATCCCTTTCAAACGGCCCTGCACTTCCACCGGAGACCGTGGAAACAGAGTCAGCCTTTATGCAGCATTGACAGTGGAGCTGGGGCTGTAGAGGCTCTAAAACTCTACAGACTTTACAAACATGGATCAGGACATCTGAACTCACACTTAGTATTTCTTTTACGTGTCCTGTGTCCTGGGACAGTGAATGAAATGATCTGCAGTGTCCAGGGAATTAGTGGGACTCATTTTCCCCTGATAGATAACCACTCTAGACCCTCAGACCCATAAGCCTGTAAATACAAATTTCAATCTAACAAGGTTCAGATGTAATCCAGGGGGGTCTGGGAGAATTCTCCTACCTGGAGAATTTTTATAAAATCAATGCAATTTCCTGTATTTTGGTGAGTTTTAGATGTGATGATCCTATTGTGTGATGTCAATTTATATAATTAAAAAGACATGAGGCAGTTAAATAAACAAAAATACAAATAGGGTCCCCCCATTGAGGCCAGATTTAGGGGACCCAAGCCCCAAATGCCCTTAGCTCCGCCCCTGTAAAACTGTGCTTCAGGAGCGTCAGGCAGACTGACTTGACCTGACTGTCCTGAGTGATCAGAGCAGGGGAAAAAAACACAGGAGCTGCTGCTTTTATAAGGTTAGTGTCTGTTTTATGTCACATTCAGGGAAAAGTAAAGTTGTAAAGACCACTTCAAACATTTCCGCGGTGCGCCGTTTTGCGTCATTTTCCCCGCTGTTATTTACACACGTTATCTTTCACTGTACATTTTGGGCCTTTTCTCCGTAAATATAAGGCTGATTTGCACAAACTATGGATCACTATGAAGCTTCAGTTTCACAGAATATCACTGGGAGTTTGAAATGCGTCTCAAAGAAACGATCTGTCTGTTAAATAGCTCTGATGTGACGCTGCCCTGACAGTCGCGCGCAGCTTCCCGAGGGAGGGAGGGAGGGAGGGAGAGAGAGAGAGAGAGAGAGAAAGAGAGCGATTTTAAGACAGCGCATCTGAAATTCAGAGGCACTGCGCGGCCGTTCTAGGCTCTATACATTTGAGACTATTTAATTTTGGTTTTAAAAAAAAATGTGTCTGATTTTTCAGCGTGAGAAATGCCAGGTGTGGCGTGAGAGCGTGTGAAGGAGGTGAATTGCGTGTGTCACACGGTCATTGCGTGAGAGTTGAGAGCCCTGTATAAATGCAAGCATTTATCATTATTGTGCTGACTTAGAAGAATTTAATATCTGAAAATAAAGTATGTTTTTAAAGATGAACAGAAGCATAAAATAAATATAAATAAATAAACATTTAAAAAGTTCATTTAAAAGTTCATTTTCCCTTTAGTTTGCTGTCATGCAAACTTTAGTTTAGTAGACTCTCCCTACACAAGATGGCTGCCTCTCTCTTTAGCCACGCCCACTAACGGACCTCCGAGGTAGAGTGAATCAGAACAACAGCTTTATCACTCACTCATGGATGTATTATATTACTGCTTAACAACTACAACAGCAAATGTGGAATTAAGGAAAAATATTGTGTCATATATAGAAACGAAGACATGGAGATAAATAAACTGATCCAACGACCCAACAATGTAAATGTATCCAACAATGCTAACAGTAGCTGCGAGCTAAATGCTAACGTGATGCTAGCGCCACCTAGCGTGTTTTAGCATCGTTTTTGTCAACTTTCTGTTTACTTTTCTGACAAAACGCCACATCTGTAACCTCCATTTAAACGTAGCTGTGATTCGACTTGGATTAGTTGTGCTCAAAATACACTTAATTCGCTAGAAAACCTATTAAAAGAGGTAAACTGTTTAGCTTTTCATACTGTAACACGGTGAGGCATGAGACGCTTTCCACACTTCCTGCAAGCCACGCCCCCAAATATCACGCCGATTGTATTTATTGGTACAGAAGTGAGATATTTTAATAGATCCATAAGTGAGCTACATATCAAGCCAACTGACCCAAACTAAAGCTGCTTTACAGCTTTGCATTTTTACCAAAGATAATTCAGACAAACTTTAAGAATTTAGATCATTTTAGTCACACGTTTAAGAAAAATTGCCCCTCATCTGATTATTTCTTAGTACAAATATTGAACTTGATGTTTAAATCAAAACAACATTTAGGTCAACACATTTATCGTCTCATTTATTAAAGGTTTATAATGATTGTCTGCTAAGTAAATGTGTGTGTGTGGAGGGGAGAGTAAAGAGAGAGAGAAAGAGAGAGAGAGTAGGGGTGCATGAGAGAGAGAATAAAAGAGAGGGAAGGGGTGATAGTACGTAGAGAGAGGAAAAGGAAGAGATACATGAAAGAGAGAGATGGAAAGGGTGAGTGAGTGAGTGAGATAAAGAGAGGAGGAAGAAAGAGAAGAGAGAGAAGGGGTGATAGTAAAGAGAGAAAAATAGAGATGGAGCGAAAAATAGAGAGATGAGAGTAAATGTAGAGAGAGAGAGGGAGAAAGGAATGGAAGGAGGGAGAGGAGTGATAGTAGAGAGAGAGAGAGGCAAGGGGTGACAATAGAGAAAGAGAGAAAGGGATGGAGGGAGAGAGAAGGGTGAAAGTGGAGAGCGAAAGGAGGGGTGATAGAGAGAGAGAAGGAGAGAGAGGGATGAAAGAGAGAGCGGAGAAGTAAATGTAGAGAGAGACAGGGAGAAAGGGATGAGGGAAAGAGAAGGGTAGAAGTGGAGAGCGAAAGGAGGGGTGATGTTAGAGAGAGAGGAGGGCTGAAAGGAGAGATAGAAGAAAGGGGTGGAAATAGTAAAGAACGAGGGAAGGGGTGAAAGTAGGTAGAGAGAGGAAAAGAGAAACGCGGTGATAGTAGAGAGAGAGAGGGATGACAGAGAGAGAGAAAGAGAGAGAGAGGCAAGGGGTGAAAGTAGTTAGAGAAAGAGGAGTTGGAGAGAGACAGAGAGGAGGGGTGATAGAGAGAGGGATGAAAGAGAGAGAGAGAGCAGAGGAGTAAATGTAGAGCGAGAGGGAGAAAGGGATGGAAGGATGAGGGGTGAAAGTGGAGAGAGAAAGGAGAGGTGATATTAGAGAGAGAGATAGGAGGCTGAAAGGAGAGAGAGAGAGGAAAGAGGTGGAAAAAGTTAAAGAAAGAGAGAAGAGGGAAAGGGTGAAAGTAGGTAGAGGAGGACAAGAGAGAGTGGGGTGATAGTAGAGAGAGAGAGAGGCAAGGAGTGGAAAGTAGTTAGAGAGAGAGAGGGGTTGAAGAAAGAAAAAGACAGAGAGGGGTGATAGTAGAAAGAGAGAGAGGGATGAAGAGAGAGGGTAGGAGTAATGTAGAGAGAGAGAGAAAATAGATGGAAGGATGGAGAGGGGTGAAAGTGGAGAGAGAAAGGAGGGGTGATATTAGAGAGAGAGGAGGGGTGAAAGGAGAGATAGAAGAAAGGGGTGGAAAAGTAAAGAATGAGGGAAGGGGTGAAAGTAGGTAGAGAGAGGAAAAGAGAGGGAGATTAAAGAGAGAGGGGGTGATAGTTGAGAGGCACTGAAAAAGAGAGAGGTATGAAAGAGAAATGAGAGAGGGAAAGGGTGAAAGAGAGAAAGAGACAGAGAAGGGTGATAGTAGAGAAAGAGAGGTGGATGACAGAGAGAAAAAGAGAGCGAGGGGAAGGGGTGATAGTAGAGAGAGAGGAGGAGTAATGTAGAGAGAGAGAAAGGGATGGAAGGAGAGAGAGGGGTGATAGTAGAGAGAAATAGGTAGAGGGGTGGGGGACGAAAGGGGTGGAAAAAGTAAAGGAAGAGAGAAAAAGGAAGGGATGAAAGTAGCGAGAATGAGAGGAGGGGAGAAAGTAAGAGGATGAGAGTGCAACACAAAAGGGCTACAATGCAAATATAAGAGAGAAGAAGAAAGGAACATAGAGAAAGAGAAGGAGACAGCAATGAGGGAGAGAAAGAAAAATAAGTGATCTGTATTTTAAAAACTCACTTTTCCAAGCGCCGCAGCGGCACAAACGAGGACAAACACCACCAGCAGTTTCATGATGAAGAGTTTAAGCTGCACAGAATAAATAAATAAATAAATATTCTTTAAAAGTTGGATAAGACAGAAGAACTCACCTCCAGTCTTCGATCCTGCGATACTAACCTGGACACAAACCTCTTCTTTTATACTCTTGTCCTTTAACGTAACAGATGCGTCAAGTTAGTTCTGAATATTTGACTTTGAGACTCACTTTCAGTGCTGAGAAGGAAATATTTTGTTAATCAAACGTCACTTCATGTATTGATCAAGATGTCCTCGCAACTTACCTGGCTGTAATTTCACACTGTTTCTGTTTGTGTAAATAAAAGGTTAAAGTCACATATTGAGATGTTCTTTCCAGGGCAACTGCTTTGTCAAATATGACAAGACAAATAGATTTTAACAAGTATGACTGTTCCTCTTTACTGTAGTTTCACATGACTGGAGAATGTTGGGATGGAATAAATACTTTATCATCAGCAAAAAACTCTTCTGACATCAGTCACATTCGACTAAAAACAGCATTAAATCTTTCAGTTAAAGTCTTGCCAAAGCCAAGCACACATCACAGAGATGATAGAGATTCTTATAATTTTCATAAATTCACTGTGAAAGCAGCATAAGACCTGAACCAATCCATAAATCAGTATTGTATAAGTCAAGTCTTCAGTGTGCTTGAGTAAATCTAAGGACTTGTGTCCATTGGATCTTAAGTCCAACGCCTTAACCACTCGGCCATCCTGGTGTGAGAAATTAAGATAAATGAAATATAATATGTATTTGAGAACTCTGTGTCTTTCACGATCACTAACTGTGCTGTAATCAAACCCGAGACTCACAGTGTAAGTCAACAGAAAGTCTCTGATCATGTGACATGAACCGTGACAGTCAAAGGTCAAATCAGTCCAGACTTCACCTCAGATGACTTCATCCAGTAAGTTTTAATGTCTTAGCATCACATTTACTTGTTCTTTTCCATCTGAACCTGAGTTTTCTCTTGTCCAATCATCGTTAAAGAGGAAACAGAAGTGCGTCCACTGTGAAAGCTTTGGACCCAGAGAAGAACAAGTCGCCTGAACCGAGCCTGAAACAAGGCCATGGTCTGACAGGAACTTATAAATCATGTCTTTGAAATATGCTTCAGGTCAGTGGTTCTCAACCGTTTTAGCCTCAAAAACCCAAATAACAACTGTGTGCATTCACGACCAGGGACGCTTAAGGTTTTTGGAGGCCCTAGGCTACTACATTTTGAGGCCCCTACCCACCCCACCCCGCCCTGAAAATGTTTGCTTAAAAATATATGTTTCCTGCATTTTGGTGCGAATTTTAGGAGTTTGTTTGTTTTTGTNCCACCTGAAGAAGTGTAAATTCAACACGATCGCGCGGCGAGAGGAGGCCATTCCTTTGCCCTGCATGTGCTTCACCAGAGAACTGACCAAGGAGGGCCGCTGTCTGCGCTCTGTCCTCAAAACCTGTAGCATGAGACGTGTCTTTGACCACCAGGACTTTACACACACCACAAACACAAACTCTGAGACACCACAAACACGCGCTGACACGGGTGAAAATGACTTGAATTCACAATAGTATCAAGCAGTTTGACAAGCGTTTTCAGATTTCATTTGTCCTATTTAGTGATTTGACTTTAGGTATTTACCTTTCAAATTCATTTATCCAAGCTGTTCTTCCATAAATGGGGAAAAAGCATTTGCATTAAAAGGTACACTTGCAAATATTTCTATAAATCGTCACCTGCTTGTTTCATGGAGATGTTATTTGTTTTTGTGGAGTGTTCTAGTTGGTTGCGTTCATTATAAACATTTGTGTACTGTACACAGAGTTGAACTTCTTTCCGTATAAAAAATATTAAGATTTTAACATTTTGTCTTCTGAAAATCTCCTTTTAGATTTAAACAACTTCAACAAATGATTTTATATCTCAAATACATTTTGTTGAAAAACATATCACCACTCAAAGATGGATCACATTATTGCATTGTTCATTTCAGATTGATCGAAACAAGGCTGCTAGTTTGGGCCAACAGCCCTTCCAACCACCACCGACACCGACGCTCACGCTCACACTACGTATAGAGGATTTTTTGTTTACAAACACAACGGATGCACGAGCAGCCGTTATGCAGAAAGAGCCGCCGCTCATACACACAAACAGTGGAAATACATCGAAAGATCTCCTTTGTCAGGAACTATAAGAGTTTATCACTGTGAGAAAAAGTTATGCTGCTAAGTCAACATTTGTGAATGAAATTTGACTCCACGACCCTTAAAAGTTACTTTCAGGTGAAAAAAAAGTCGAGAAAAACACTGTCTCAAGCTTCAGGAGACAGACGTCTGTCAGACCAGTTCAGACCTGATCAAAACAGCTGCTCTCATCCCGTTTTGTTGTTTTATTCAAAGAAGTAAGCAGATGGACAGCGACTCTTTCTGCATGGAGCATGCGCAGTAGAGCAGAAAGTGATGCTGACCGAAAATCCCTCTATAAACACTGCATTTTAAAGCAGAACTAAGCAGCTTCAGCAGTAGTAGTTCAGTGCTCCTCCTACAGCTCTCGTGTGTAATTAAACTAGCCTACTGAATCAAAACTTAACATTATTTAGTTATTTCTCATATTGGCGTAACTTTTGGATTGAAGTAAGGCAGCTAAAGCAAGTCACTGCTAATTAAAAAAATCAAAGAGCCAGGGTCTCTCAGGACATAAATTCGGGTCGGGAATGTGTTGGGAAGGTGGCTGGGGGAGGAAAGTTGCAGTTGCCGTAGTTTTAACAAGGTAAAATTGTTGCTTAGTTCTACGTTAAAGAAGCAAAAGATTGATTTCCAAGGTTATTCCAATACCTCAAACGGTCAGCCAATATTTTCCCTAATCATAACTCTTGTCAACAGCACTGGGACATAAGAGATTGGTTTAAAGTTACAGTAATATATATATTTTTGTGAACTAATAACGTCTCCATGGCGACAGCCGACCAGAAAAGGAGCATCTTTAATTTGCCATTTTCAGTGAACAACAAAAAAACAAAACAAACCCAAATTTGACGATTAACCGAGCCAAACAGCTGTGCAAAAATATTATGAATTCAAGTCATTTTTAACACATTTCGATATATTTTTTGTGGTGTTAAGTATTTTTTTTGCTCCAGTGTTTACAAACTTTCACGTATCTAACCTCAAAAAACTACCGCATTTTTCACTCCCATTGTACTATTTTTCAGAAAACGCACTGTTAAATCATAAAATGTGAGGTAGAATTATACAACTTTGAATGATAACATTGTTTTGGGCTTTGTTTTTTTTTTTATTCAATAGCATCAGTCATTCAGTATGTTGTGTCGTTTTGATAATTTGAACCAGCCAATTATCAAAGTTATTATTTAATTTAAGTGATTTTGCCTCACGTTTGCATTTGCAGTGTTAAGCAATGACCTCCTTTATTAACGCAAACTGTAAAATGTTCAATGTGTGTTTCATTTTTAGTTTTTTTTTTATATCGAAATACTGTGCGAGGGTGGAAAAAACTAGCCTTACCTTTTAATGCATTTTTTTTTGTCATCGGTTGTTTGTAGCTAAAATGGCTAACGTTGCATGGTTTTTTAAATACGTTTGACCACTTGTTGCTTTAAATTTGAATCCAAGACCAAATATACTCGTCGAAGCTGTGCCGTGAAGACTTTTTGTTTCACTGTGGTTTTTCTGAAAAGTCACAAAAGCAAAGCACATGAATAAGCAATGATTTTGTGTGTGTGTGAGTGTGTGTAAGTGCACAAATCAAGCAAAACATTATGATTTGTAAAATGTAAAATGGCAAAACATTGGTAATATTTTAAATGGATGTAGAGTTAGGTTTGTCACAAGAACAAGGCAAAGTGAGATTTAAGGTGCATTCACAATACACTTTTGAATCGGATCAGGATTTGTCTGCTTTTGATACTTCGGGTCGATTGGGTAATTGTGAACGCGCAAACAAACTCTGATCCGGTCCAAAATGTCAAACTCTGGTCTGGTTGGAGAGGTCGGTCTTTGGGACGGTTCGTTTGTATTGTGACCCGAGAGCGAAACAAAACCAGGAAGTGACAGTGACGTGAGGCTCAGAATCACAACAAAGTGTGAGATCGATAACGAGCCAAATAATACACCAAAATACATGAGTGTGACAGGAGGACAAAGGCTGATTCAGGTATAATTGATGATTTAATGAACATACATCACCTTTGTCACCAATTATTACAAAAACAACAGTTATAAAGCTTAAATGAAACCAAACGACAGGAATAGCTCACGCTAATGCAAGAAAAATGGCAGAGATTTATCCATTGGTTTAGTTGTACAACCAAATAAGATTACATACTTGTCAGAGCCTGTTTTACTGCTGATTAGGTTTTTGTAACGTTTCACTCTGACTCTAGGGCAGTGGTGCCCAATGTGGGGCCCGGGTGCCAAACTTGGCCCGCCACAAGGTCCAATTTGGCCCATAAAGGGGTGTTCAGGTTTGTTAGGACTAACTGTTTGATTCAATTTTTTTGTTAAAAAGACAGCAAAATGACACCAAATCAAGTGCAATCTACTAAACGTGTTAATAAAATACATTATAATCTTCATCTCTTCTCAAAGAAACTTTTTAAATTATGTTTGGCCGTTGGCATGTTTCAACATGATACATTTTGACCCGCGAAGAAAAATACTGCTAATTTCGGCCACCAAGGAAAAAAAGTAGGGATTTTACTGGGCCGCCACTTCTCTCTCTTCAAATTGGTCGTACATTGTCGTTGCTCCAACCTCCGTCTGTCATTCACAGTGGGTTCTTTAATGTGAGCAACGTTGTGGGAAAGATTCACAAAAGCAAAATAAGTGCAACACTGCAGAAGCACTGCGCTACTTGTTTGTTTTGATGTGACAGATCAGGCAGAGATAAATGAAGGCGCTGGGTGTCTTCTTTGAACTTCCTGTGTGATTCTGTCCACAGCGCCTCTACAGTCGAGGAGCAGATGTGTTTCTACAGCACTGTTTAGACAAAGAGACAATGTTCCAATTTTGGTTTCCAATCGAGCTAAGTCCGGTTCAGTTTGTATTGTGAATGCATCTTTACCAACAACCTAATTGTGCCCAGTCCTACCAGCTACCAGACGTGGTTTGAGGCTAGTTTATTTATAAAGACTTTTGTCAAATCAAAACTAGACCTAGTTTTAGTGCAGCCTTTTTGGCAGTGGTGGTCTGTACCAAAAGTGATTCTACTTTAAAATAGTCTGGATATATTATTGTGAATGTAGCATTGTGTGGTCATGATGTTTTGCTTGACTTGTGCATCGTAGCAGGGCTTAAGCAGAAACGGGACAAAGGAAGTGGTTTGTGGTGGATTTTTCACCAGCTTTTTTTCACTCGACACCAGCTAAGTTTGAATATTTTGTTATAACAATGCTGTACTTTGTCAATTTTCAACCATGTGACAATTTATTCATCAAGAACACACACGTTTGAGTTATCTTAAAACTTCTGTCTCTTTTTCACCTCGTGACGTCATCAGGTGGTCATCCAAAAGTAAATTTCTCTCTCCGGCTACTGATTTTGGCCACATTTAAACTGTTACTTTTTGTTGTTGCCAGCAGAGTGCGCAGGACTATTCAAGCCTATTTCTGTTGACTGTAATCTGTATTTCTTTCACATATTACTGTTCAATGCACATGCAATATAGTTTTAAATATATCTTTTATTTATAGTTCATTTTAAGGACACATATTATGCATAATTAACTTTTTTGAGACCTTGTGTTTTACTAAGAGAGAAGCAGAAGAACTTATAGGCCTATATTAACTTACCTTTTTTCACCAAACCATAGAACTGGTGTATTCTATTGTTTAAATAACTATTATCCACTTGCCAAAATTCACCAGAATGCAGGAAAAATCATAATTTGAAGTCAAATTTTCCTGAGGGATAACCCCAGACCCCGATTTTTTGGTGTCCACTTTTCAGTCTATGTTACTCTGTGTTATACATCGAGCTGCCATAGAATTTCCAAACGATGTACAAATTGCTAATGTAGATGTCGTGATTATCTAAAATCCTCTTTGGGAACGTCCTGGAAAATATTTTTAGGATATGAGTGGGAACCTGTTACAAGCTCGTCTTCTCTGCTCCTTTTCTGAGCCTCACAAAAACAGCTTTTAGGTCCATAAATCATTACCAGACTCCCTACTAGTCAAAGATGCTGAGATTATTTGGTAAATTAATAATGTATAACCATAAAAAGTAAAATAATTTAGCAAAAATTGTTTTTTTTAGTTGTCGTCAAACTAGCGAAGGTTCTAATATTTGCGTTGGCCGTGTTTATAGAAGGACTTTCACCAACTGGTCGATTAGAAAAGTCAGAGCGACTACTTAAAGTGTTGACTCTCTCTTTAAGTACTGTAATTTCTGCCCTATTGAGTGCACCTGAATATAAGCCGCACCTACTAGATTTCAGTAAGAAAAATGATGAAGTACATATATAGGTCGCACTTGTTAACAGTAAGTCTATGAGAATCTATAATTTTGCTGCATTGCCTTATAAGCCGCATAGTTCAAAGCTCATGAAAAAAGTAGCGGCTTATAATCCAGAAATTACGGTAGTTAAAATAACTCTACCAAACTGAACTACCTTTTAACAGGGGCGTAGCACCAAATTCTGGGCCCAGGTACAAACGTTGTCGATGGGCCCCTAACCCATAATCTTGCATTTTACTTATTTAGTCCGCTATTGTTATTTTTCTATTCTTTTAGGGTTATATTTCTTTCTTTAAAAAATGCATATATATTTATTTAGTTTCTACTTTCCAAGCTGTTAAATTTTTTGCAAGCTTCAGCTGATCAAATTAAATGCTTCATAACTAACTTTCAAGATTTGTATTCTAATAACCAAATGTCAAAACCTTTAGGTTTGAACCATTACACTCAATTGCATAAAGACGAGAATAAATAAAACGTGCATGTCTATAAACTTGTCTAAATTACGCCAAAATATACTTTAAAAAATCCTTGTTGCATTTTTGACACAATTATAATGTTGCTGGTTTGAGAAGTTCTGATAAATTGACGATATTCGACACAAAACCCTGTGAATATGCATATTTATTGAACTGATAGTTTCGTGTTAAACCTGGGATATTTGTTCAGTGAAATCTGCAAACTGTTGCTTATAATATTATAATCTATCTGTTAATAATTTAACCAAATAATGTCTTTCTTTATTCAGCAATTTTCTTTGGCCAAAAAATCTATTTGCAACGTTTTAAAGAAGTGATGGAGCTCTGGACATCACACATAACTACATTTAGAGGAACAATTTTTATCTCACAAGCAAAAATGAAATGCTTTTGGGGGCTGTTTTCCTGCCTTGGGCTCCGGGGAAACTGGCACCATTTACCCCCCGAGTTTGACGCCCCTGCCTTTTAACAAAGACAATTGGCTTGGCGTTTAATGTATGTTTTTTATCAACCTTTATCTTTAAGCTAATTTATTTGGTAGCATTTAGCATTGCGCCCAAATCCACACTTTTATAAACACACTGTCTTTCCCTGGTGAAGTATTTACCTCATGTGTGATTATTTTGTTGAAATCCGCTCTTTGCTTTGTGATTTTAAAATACTGATTAGCGCATCTCTGCAAATTCTCTATAAGGAATGAATGAAACGAGGAGATTTTCACAGGTATTAGACAAACAGTAACTATCTAAGCCACTTCTTTTACACATAATGACAAAGTAAAAATACAAATAATGCAAAATATGTGTCCTTAATGATCAAATGTAGCCACTAGTCACGTTTTGAATGTATTTTTCACTCCATCGCCCATTTCTCGTTAGAATTTTAAACCCTGCAGGCCAGGTTAAGACTCATATCCACCACTACAGCTGCAGCTTTTAGTTTCTCTGTCATGTTTTGGAGTTGAGAGTTAAGTGTTTTTTCTCAGGGTCCCATGAAGCTCGGTGCTGATCACCTGTAGTCGTCAAACGTAGAGAAAATACAGCAGTTTGTGGACGGTTTTCATTCACTATTTTTGTTTTATGTTTGTTTTTTTTTACAACTGACTGGTTCACCACTTATAGTATTGCAACTTCAAAGTGTGTTTTGCAGTGCTGGTTTAAATAAATGAAGAGAAAACATGATTGGCTGTTTTGCTGATTTATACGACGACAAAGCAAGCAAATTCATGAGTAATAAAACAGACTGGTGTTTGAATGCTTGAGCGTTTTAATCACGTTTGACAGAAAAGAACAGAGAAGACAAAGCATCTTTCAAATCCATTCATTCTGCTCTTTATGAGGCCGAAGCCCTCAGAACAGAACACCTCTAACATGGGACCTTCTATTCACTCCTTTAATGTGGTGCAGCAGGAAAAAGGAAAACTGATTCAAGATTTGCGTTGATTAATGAGGCAGCTCAGGACTTACAGAGCTACTTTTTCATGCAGATGAATGGACGGCGGAGGTTACAGGGGTAGTCGATCCAGCATTTGGTACCTGAAGAGGAAATAAAGTCTTAATTAAACCACAATAATGACATTAGTTCAGTGTTTATTGAAGAGGAAACTGACTTGTCCAGTTGATGAGAGCGCATTGTGGAGTACTTCCACAGTAGTTGGGTTCTCCCCTGCACCAGCCTGTGTAGCTCACAGACTCATGACTTACCCAGAGCCACCTCCCCGTCTAGAAAAACAACAAAAAACATTTAGTGCATGTTTTAAATCCACTACTGAATGAGCTTTTGTTGAAGCAGTTCAAAGTAAAATGAAGTCAGCAAACACAGCACTTTCTTTGATGATGGCCTTTTTGTTTGAACATACTTCTATTAAAAAGCAACATAATTAAATGGTTGTTGTGCTTTATGCTGGTGCACACTGAGTGCGAGTCTGACTCGTGTGGGTCCTGCAGAACTTACAAACCAGTGCTCGTGTTACTCAGAACTCAGAGTAGTGCAGGTCTGTGGAAAGAATCTGTAAGAAGTCTATTTTTCCCAGAGACCTTTGCGGTCTGATGTGGTTTCAGGTCATAAACAAATGTTCTTGTGGGAATCCACGTGGCTTTGGACAAATACAGACACAGTAAACTGGAGCTGAAGTAACCTGCACATGTCCCAAACCTGCCTCACAGTCAGTGTACACGCAGCATCACACTAACTCCAGTCCACTGTGATCTGTATTAGTCCACAGCCATGTGGATTTATGTGTACTCCTGACAGTGTTTTGTCTGGGAAAAAGTAAGCACCGGTACTCTAATTTTTTGCTTCAAATTAGGAATTTTTATAGTGTTGGAACTGAGTACCTGTGCATCCTGGTAAACTTAAACTGGTTCCCATGAGAACACTCGTATAATGACCTGAAAGTTGCATCAGAACACTGCAGTCTCAAGATTTTTTACGCAGACCCTGCTCTGCTCTCGGCAGCCATCTTGCCGCAGTCACCCGCTCTACTGAGTTTTGAATGGCGCTATGCACGTTCTGTGTTTTATCAATCATAACTCTGTGAAAACAAAACGCTTTTTCACACAATTTGTTTTGTTGCACACATCACACGTGTGACATGTGCAACAACAAAAAAATCTGTGTTTTCACAGAGTTATGGTTGATTAAACATGCGGAACCTTCATAGCGCCATTGAAATACATTACACAGAGGAGAACAGGCGACCGCGCCAAGATGGCTGCCGCATTTCTGGTCAGCGTCCATAGGGTTTAGCGATCATGTGGTGTCTACTCTTTATATGTCTATGATTCCCGTCTTGTCCCTTCAGTGTGCACTTGGAAAATTTAGCGTAAGATTTAGGTGTACGTTTATGAACATCTGCTTGTCCTTTTTATAAATTCAACTCTTCAAAGCACAATATTATTTGAAACTAACTGGTTGGCGAAGGAATCCAATCCAAGCTGGTCTTCTTTGAGCCAGACTCTTCAGGACCAGGTCCACAGATCTGCTGTGAACTCTTGCCAGAGTTGCCCTCCAGCGCTTCTGGCAGTATTGCTGCAAAACAAAGTTAAAAAAAATCAGTCCTTGTGCATTATTTATTAGTTTACTTTATGAAGATGCAGATTTTACCTGCGCTTGAGCCCAAGTGTAAGACAAAGGTGCATACATGTATTTACGGCCCCCAATGGAGTACCAACGATACGGTCTCACTGCAAACACATCCATTCAGTAGTTGCTTTGTCTTTTCACAAACATGACACAGTTAAATGATACTTACATGCTCGTTTCACTTTAGCCGCAGAGTCGCTCTCAGCTGAAAACACACAAACACATGAATACATTTGGATTCAGATTTCTTTGTGCAAATATTGAACTTGTGAATCTCTTATGATGTTTGATAACTGATGTTTAAATTGACCTTCACTTAGTTCAGCGTCGTCTTCTTCTGGTTCTGCATCCTCTGTAAATACAACATATTTATTTAGTTTAATCGGTTATAAGTTCAAGTAAATACAGTGATTCATAATATGTGTCCTAAAACCAGTGTCTTGACTTAACGTTTATAAAAACTCCATCTTTTTCACCACCTGATGAAAAGTATAAACTTCTGAACATGTTTAAGATAAAAAGAAACCTTCTTATTTACAGTCAAATCCATCATTCTGGGCTGCATCAGACTCAATTTGAATACAAGAAACATTCATCATTTTCGTGCTGACGTATTATAAAAGAAGAATTTAATATCTGAAAATAAAGTGTGTTTTTTTTTAAAGATGAACACAGAAGCATAAATAAATGTTTAAATATGAAAAAGGTTCAATTGTCAAAGTATTTGAGCTAAAAAGTCATTTAAAAGTTCAACTTCCCATTAGTTTGTATGAGAACTTTAGCAGACTCTCCCTACACAAGATGGCTGCCGGATCCGAACATTTGTTGCTATAGGTTACCATGGCTACGCTCTCTGTAGCCACGCCCACTAACGGACCTCGGGGAAACTTGAATCAGAAAACAGCTTTATCACTCAGTGCTCAACAACTACAACAGCAAATGTTGACTTAAGGAAAGTAAGTGTGTCAAATATCGATACGAGGACATGGAGATAAACTGATCCAACGGTTCAACAATGTAATTATATCCAACAATGCTAACAGTAGCTGCAAGCTAAATGCTAACGTGATGCTAGCGCCGCCTAGCGTCTTTTAGCATCGTTTTTTCAACTTTCTGTTTACTTTTCGGACATAACGCCACACCAGTAACCTCAATTTAAACGTGGCTGTGACTCGACTTGAATGAGTTGTGCTGAAAATACACTTAATTCGCCAGAAAACCTATTAAAAGAGGTAAAGTTTAGCTTCCCATACTGTAACACGGTGAGGCATGAGACACTTTCCACTCTCCCAGCAAGCCACGCCCCCAAATATCACGCCGATTGTATTTATTGGTGCAAAGTGAGCTATTTATCAAGCCAGCTGACCCAAACTAAATCTGCTTTACTGCTTTGCATTTTTACCAAAGACAATTTAGACAAACCTTTAGATCATTTTAGTCCACACGTTTAAGAAAATTTGCCCCTCATCTGATTATTTCTTAGTGCAAATATTGAACTTGATGTTTATATCTGCTGTATGACTGCATCAAAACAACATTTATATTTAGTGTTTTTTTTTTATAAAAGCTGTTTGAAGGCTGCTTACCTTTGTCATTCACCTGCTCAACGTCTGCGACATATAGGTCTTCTGGGTTAATAGCCTCTGGGTCGGTTGCTTCTGGGTCGGTTGCTCTGGCTCAGCTTCAGACAGATAATTAGATGTGAACAACATTTATCGTATCATTTATCAATTAAGAGTTTATAATGATTGGCAGCTAAAGTAAATGTGTATGTGTGTGGAGGTGAAAGAGAGAGGGAAAGAGAGGAGAACAAAAGAGAGGGAAGGGGTGATAGTATGTAGAAAGAGGAAGGGAGAAAGGATGAAAGAGAAGGAGAGATGGAAAGGGTGAGTGAGAGAGAGGGAGGAGGGGTGAAAATAAGAGAGAAAAATAGAAAAGGATGGAAGGAGAGAGAGGGGTGAAAGTGAGAAAGGAGGGGTGATATTAGAGAGAGAAAGAAGGGCTGAAAGGAGAGAGGAGGTAGAGAGAGGAGGGGTGAAAGAGAGAGAGGAAAGGGGTGGAAAAAGTAGAGAAAGAGGAAGGGGTGAAAGTAGGTAGAGAGAGGGATTGAAGAGAGAAAGAGAAACAGAGGAGGGGTGACAGTAGAGAAAGAGAGGGATAAAAGAGAGAGGGAAGGGGTGGCAGTAGAAAGCGGGATGAGAGAGAGAGAGAGAGAGAGAGAGAGAGAGGAGAAGTAAATGTAGAGAGAGAGGGAGAATGGGATGGAAGGAGAGAGAGAAAAGATGGGTGATATTAGAGAGAGAGAAAAAGAGGGCTGAAAGGAGAGAGGTGGTAGAGAGAGGAGGGGTGAAAGAGAGAGAGGGGAAAGGGGTGGAAAAAGTAAAGAAGAGAAAAAGGAAGGGGTGAAAGTAGGTAGAGAGAGGATTGAAGAGAAAGAGAAACAGAGAGGGGGGTGACAGTAGAGAAAGAGATGGATAAAAGAGAGAGGGAAGGGGTGCAGTAGAAAGCGGGATGAGAGAGAGAGAGAGGGAGAACGGGATGGAAGGAGAGAGAAAAGAGGGGTGATATTAGAGAGAGAGAAAAAAAGGAGGGCTGAAAGGAGAGAGGTGGTAGAGAGAGGAGGGGTGAAAGAGAGAGAGGGAAAGGGTGGAAAAAGTAAAGAAAGAGAAAGAGGAAGGTAGGTAGAGAGAGAAATTAAAGAGAAAAAGGGGTGATAGTAGAGAGAGAAAAAAGAGAGAGGGGATAAAGAAAAAGAGGGAAAGGTGAAAGAGAAAGAGACAGAGAGAAGGGATGATATAGTAGAGAGAGTGGATGAGTAAATGTAGAGAGAGAAAGGGATAGAAGGAGAGAGGGGTGAAAGTGAAGAGGGAGAGAGAAAATGAGAGAGAGGAGGGATGAAAGAGAGAGAAAGGAGGGGTGATAGTAGAGAGAGAGAGGGAGGAGGGGTGGGGGGGGCTGAAAGAGGGAGAACGGAAAGGGGTGGAAAAGTAAAGGAAGAGAGAGGAAGGGATGAAAGTAGCGAGAATGAAGGGGAAGGGGAGAGAGGGAGGGAAAAAGTAAGAGGAGAAAGTAGGATGAGAGTGCAACACAAAGGGCTAACAGTACAGGTGTAAGAGAGAGAGAGAGAAGAAGAAAGGAACATAGAGAAAGAGAGCAATTGAGGGAGAGAGAAATGAATGATCTGTTATTAAAAACTCACCTTTCCCGAGAGCCGCAGCGGCACAAACGAGGACAAACACCACCAGCAGTTTCATGATGAAGAGTTTACGCTGCAAAAAATATATTAAATAAAGAGTGGTGTAACAGAAAGTTGAATAAGACAGAAGAACTCACCTCCAGTCTTCGATCCTGCGATACTAACCTGGACACAAACCTCTTCTTTTATACTCTTGTCCTTTAACGTAACAGATGCGTCAAGTTTTTCTGAATATTTGACTTGAGACTCACGTTTCAGTTTCCGTTGGGAGGCGATGGGTTAAACGTTTTGCTAATTGCTTCCGATGTTGATCAATAAATACTGTTTACTCGGCTGTAATTTCACACTGTTTCTGTTTGTGTAAATAAAAGGTTAAAGTCACGTATTGAGATGTTCTTTCCGAGGCAACTGCCTTTATCAAAATATGACAAGACAAATAGATTTTAACAAGTTTTTATGTTCTTCTTTACTGTAGTTTAACGTGACTGGAGAATGTTAAGGTTAAGTTAGTTGGGAATAAATAAAAATCAGCAAAAAACACATCGAAAAAAGCTGTACCTTAGCTTCACGTTAAGCACAACATTACAAGAGAGTCCACTGTGAAAGCACCTGAGCCATATGAAACTGTTCTGTTGTCTGTCAATAATTTATGATCTACCAGGAGTGGGGTTTGAACCCACGAGGACTAATGTCCATTGGATCTTAAGTCCAACACCTTAACCACTCGGCCATCCTAGTCTCTGGTGTGATAAATTATAAGAAAGTTAGCTTTAAACTCAGCAACATTTTGTTATGATAATGTTTCATTTAGTCTTTGAAATGTCGCAGTGTTTGTTTTCTATATATGAAATTAGCAATCGAAGCATGCTAATTAACTGGCATATTACATTCACTATGTGACCATTTTTCAAGGCTGATGTATTACTTAAGAAAAAATAATCCAGTTTTTAAGCTACTAGTTGGTGTAAACAATTTTGCATAGGCTAATGATAAATAAAATAAATGTGTATTGATAGCTCTGTGTCTTCACGATCACTGAAATGATGTTGTAATCAAACCCAAGACTCACAGTGTAAGTCAACAGAAGTCTCTGATCATGTGACATGAACCATGACAGTCACAAGTCAAATCAGTCCAGGCTTCACCTCAGATGACTTTATCTAATATGTCTTATTTCTGTTTGTTTAACAGTTCTATCTGAGACTGAGTACAATCATTGTTAAATTGGAAACAGAAGTGACAGTAATTTATAAGTCAGTCTTTGAATGTGGAAATGTAAATCTACCAGGAGTGGGGTTTGAACCCACGAGTACTAATGTCCATTGGATCTTAAGTCCAACGCCTTAACCACTCGGCCATCCTGGTGTGGAGGTTCCAACAGAAGTTCTTCTTTGTCGTGGGCTTGATTTTCATGGAGGCACAAGATTTGAGAAAGAGACAAATTTGTAACAAAAATGTGAAACAAAACCAACAATGACATCTTTATTTTTTGGTGACTGATTGAACTGACAGTGTTGAACTAGATATTGAAAAGTGTAACACATTATATTTGACTTGTATTATAATATTAATATCTATAAAACAAGTAAGTCACACTACTTTGAGTTACTTTTAGTTCAGCTTATTTGAGATATTGTTCAATATATTTGATTGTTTTACTGATAATGTTTAATTAATCTTTGAATGTCACTGAAACAACACTGCAGCAATGACGCAGTGTTGTTTCATTAGAATATGAATGTAAGTCATTTAAATATGCAGGTGATATACTGTAATTTCTGGGTTATAAGCCGCTACTTTTTTCATGAGCTTTGAATTTTGCGGCTTATACAACAATCCAGCAAAATTATAGATTCTCATAGACTTACTATTAACTATTAAGTGCGGCCTATATATGCACTTTATCACTTTTCTTATTTAAATTTAGCTGGTTCGGCTTATATTCAAGGGAGCTCAATAGGGCAAAAATTACAGTAATAATATTTACTCAGATCGTAGCTAAAATATGATCAACTTCATAAAAAGAAACAAGTTACATTAGTTACTGAAAAAAGAATATATTAAAGTAACTTTTGCAATGAGTTTAGCTTCCGACACTGCACACAACAAACAGACTAAAGACACTTTTGTAAGTCGATGTAAATTCTTACAGCAAATTCTTAATAGGCTAATAATAAATAAAATAATAATATATACGATCACTAAACTGTGCTGTAATCAAACCCAAGACTCACAGTGTAAGTCAACAGAAAGTCTCTGATCATGTGACATGAGCCGTGACAGTCAAAGGTCAAATCAGTCCAGACTTCGTCAAATATACAGTATTCTAATGTTTTAGCAACAAATTCCTTTGTTTTATAATACTATTTGTTCTTTTTCATCTGTGTTTTCTCTCCAATCATCGTTAAAGACAGAACTGAAGTGAGTCCACTGTAAAAGCTTAGAAAACAACTTAGAAATCATTTAAAAAGTGCTTTAGATACCAGTAAATCTACCAGGAGTGGGGTTTGAACCTACGAGGACTAATGTCCATTGGATCTTAGTCCAATGCCTTAACCACTCGGCCATCCTGGTGTGAGATGTATAACAGAAGTTCTTCTTTGTCCTGGGCTGAATGTTTATGAAGGCACATAGGTTGAGAAAGAAGAAATTTCAAACACAAAAGCATAGTCACTAAAAGGGAAGTATTGCAGTAACTTTTGCAATGAGGTCAAATGATTCAAACACTGGACACAGCAAAAAGATTAAAGACACTTTTGTGTGTGTGTAAACAGTCAATTTTCAATGCTAAATAAAATATAATCTGTATTTGACAGCTCTGTTCTCTCTGTGTTGTAATCAAACCCAAGACTCACAGTTTAAGTCAACAGAAAGTCTCTGAACATCTTGTGCTCAGGACAGTGACAGATCAAATCAACCAGGACGAAACCTGAGACGACTTTATCAAATATGTTTACAGTGTAGGCGCCATGTTTCTGTTTGTTTAACGAACAGGCACTTTCAGGTCATCACCTTCCTCCTGAGTCTAAATCTACACTTTGCAGTCACAACACAAAAACATATTTATATTTATACTATGTTTAGTAACCGTTTTTATATCATTAGATAGCAAACTATGAAGTCAAAGTGTGTCAGCAGTTTTCTCAAAACACCAAAACAGCCAGTACAAGTCCTCCTCAGCTCAGTTTGTTTCACCTCCCAAAGAAAATATCATGTTATCTGAATTATATGACTTTCAGAGCTGCTCTTATTAAAAACTTCCAGTGTGGTAAGTTTACAAAAGCCATGTTTTCATCAGACAGGTTCACTTTGGAGCTATAATTTATGGACCGAAAGTGGTGGAGAACATGTAATCAGCTATAGTGTTTTTCTTAGTCCTGGGCTGGTCCAAATGACACGTGAGTTTTCAGCTTCAGTGTTAAAAAGTGAGGCCTCGTCCACACAAAGCCAAAACGAGGATTATTTTAAAAGTGAATTGCATAAACATGGAGTTTTTCTTAGGATTTGTGAGCGTCCACATGAATCAGTAAACCAGCCTGAAGCTGGTGTAAAGCCTGTATCTGACCAGAGTGTGGCGCTGTGACACTGGTACAGAAAGTCACCCAACAAGACGCAGAAAAGTTGCTGAATGTAAACAGAAGCTTAGCAGAGAATTCTTTAAACTTAGCAATTTTTCTGAATGAACAATGTTAATCTCAAACCTACAGAAGAAACACAGAAAGTAGATTTAAGCTTCAAAACTTTAATGGAGATTGTAGTGGATTTATTTATTTTTCCCATCTTCTCTGGTTTACGGTGCAAGTATTTGGTGCAAGATTTGGCAGTGAACATAATGTAAAGGTCAGTACATTCTGCAGATGAGACGTGACTCTGGGGCAGCTAAACCAGAGTTTTGAAATCTTTTCACTCAGGGACCTGGTTTCAGAAATATTCGTTATCAGTCCTGAAAAATCCTGCTTCTTGTGGACGATGTTGGTTTAGGTCCAGTGTTGGGGAAAAAGTATTGAAAAAGTAATTAGTTACTCATTACTTATTACTTTTTAAAATGTAATTAGTTACACTACTTAGTTACTGCCCCAAGAAGTAACTTATTACTTTACTTTAGGATTACTTTGCGTGTATTATTGCAACATCGATCAAAAATGGGATTTAGAATTTTATTATTGGCATTTAAGCATGAGCAAACAATAAATGATTGCTTTAATAGGCTCAAATTTAGAAAATCAATATTAAAATGATTCGGGCCCTTTCCAGCTGGAGATCTTGTATCTAAGCCGTTTTATCTCACAAAATAAGTCACTTTTGGGTTTTTTCTACTTAAAGTAACTAGAGTATTTGTTAGTAACTGTAATTAAATTACAAGTATTTTCACAGTAACTAAGTTACACTACTAGTTACTCAAAATGTAATCTAATTACAGTAACTAAGTTACAGTAACTAAGTTACACCCAACACTGTTTAGGTCAAAGGTTGAAACGCGGTTAAAAATGCAGACAAGGCCTGAGTGAGAAGAGTTTCGGACTGGTCTTATGTTTTCTGTGTTAAAACAGATTAAATGGAGACTGCTTCCATTGAGAGTAATCTTGTATCTCTAGCTGTCTGATGCATCACAACACAAAGCAGAAACAAAGATAGGTTAATTGAATTCAATTCAACAGGCCTGTAACAGTAAATCTACCAGGAGTGGGGTTTGAACCCACGAGGACTGATGTCCATTGGATCTTAAGTCCAACGCCTTAACCACTCGGCCATCCTGGTGTGGAGAAACCTTTAAGTCCCTAAACTTAACTTGAAATATTGAGTTGAATGAGTGGATTTTTTCAAGCGACTGGAACTATAACAGAAAACCTACAGTGTGGAGACAAAAACCTTTTCCCTAGTCGTTTGTTTTAGTTCCATCTCCATTTTAGGCACGTTCACACAGAGCAGGAACTAGGACAGGTCTACATTGTAGGGACTTTTTTAGCTCTTGCTCTGTAGTTCAAGTTAATAAAAACTGGTCAAAACCTGAAAAAAAATTGCAAAAAATATCCTTGACCAATCACAGGAGCTTATTTTGTTGCCTGTGCAATGAAACTAAGCTCTTTTTGGTGTGATCTCATTCAGGTTTGAAATTGCCGCCACCGCTTCCAATGAATCTAATGTAAGGATTTCAGCCTTACAATGCAAACTGATGAGACCTGCGCGTGCTTGCACCTCGCGCTCTGCGTCACCTCATGTGTGAGACGACACAAGGCACGTTCATCAAGACCAAAAAGTTAAACTAACTTAAATCTTTATGTTGATATAACTTGACAATATGAGTCCAAGATTTTTGGACTTAAACTTTAAGTTATAAAGAAAGAGAGAGAAAGAGAGAGAGAGACAAAGGGAGAGAGACAGTAGAGAGAGACACAGAGACAGGAGAGAAAAGAGAGAGACACAGGAGAAGAGAGAGAAGGAGAGACAGGAGAGAGGGAGGAGATATGAGAGAGAGAGAAAAAAGAAAGAGAGGAGAGACATGGAGAAAGAGAGGGAAAAAGGACAGAAAGGGAAAGAGACAGGAGAGAGAGAGGAAGAAAGGAGAGAAATAGAGGGAGAGAGACAGGAGAGACAAGAGGGAAAAAGACAAGAGAGAAAGAGAGGGAGAGACACAGCAGAGAGAGAGAGAGAAAAGAGCAGGGAGAGAGAGGATATCAGACAACTCACATACTGTACATGAGTTTGATCAACTTAAAACTTTCAGGCAGAAATTGTACTGCCATTTTAAGTAAACTGACTCATATTTTTACAGTGCAGTGTGGTCAGTGCCAGGGACCCAACTCAGAATATTCATCACCCAAAAAGTCTTTTTAGCATCTACGACATTGAGACCAAAATTAAACACCGGCCGAACTACAACAGAAGGTGCGAGATGTATATTGTGTATTTTTGTTGGACTCCGTTGTGTCTTTTCTGCGTTTGTGTTCAACCGTGTGTTTACTGTGGGCTCTCAAGCTGGTTTTATTGTCTTAAAAATCACAAACAAAAGTTATAATATGAAACCCTTGTGAAGCTTATGCATTTTACTGGTCTGGATCTTGATTTTACATTTTATATATTTATTGACATAAGTTGTGGTGTAAAATGATAATATATTGATAGATTAGAAAATAAAATTGTGGGCATTGGACTTTGATAAGTGGCTATGTATTAACAGTAGACTCCCAAAGAATTTAGTCAGACCACTGGAACACTGACTTTGTTTGAAAAGATGTTTTAAATATAATAAAACAGACTGGTGTTAGAATGCTTGAGCGTTTTAATCACGTTTGACAGAAAAGAACAGTGAAGACAAAGCATCTTTCAAATCCATTCATTCTGCTCTTTATGAGGCCGACGACCCTCAGAACAGAACACCTCTAACATGGGACCTTCTATTCACTCCTTTAATGTGGTGCAGCAGGAAAAAGGAAAACTGATTCAAGATTAGCGTTGGTTATGGAGGCAGCTCAGACTCTCAGAGCTACTTTTCATGCAGATGAATGGACGCGCCTGTTGCAGCGCTGGTCGTCCCAACATCTTTTACCTGAAGAGGAAATAAAGTCTTAGTTAAACCTCAATGGTACAATGACATAGGAGTTGTTTTGAGAGGAAACTGACGTGTCCAGTTGACGAGAGCGCAGTTCTGAGATCTGTTGTGGTAGTTGTTGGGTTCTCCTTTGCACCAGCCGGTGTAGGTCACAGAGTTACCGTTCACCCAGCTCCACTTCCCCTTCTGGAAAAAACAACAAAAATTTACTGCATGTTGAGTTTTTGAGGAAAAACAGTTCTAAATAAAACGGTGTCAGCAAACACAGTCACATTCTTTTGTTTGGACATATTTACAATAAAAAGTAACATGATTAACTGTTTGTTGTGCTTGGGGCAAATACAGACACAGTAGACTAGAGCTGAAGTAACCTGCCTCACAGTCAGTGTGCACGCAGCATCAGTGGATCCCACCAGTGTTTTATACTAATAAAACTAGTATTTGGCTTAGAGGAGGGCTCACTATTGTTTCTTTAGAACTGTGGTTCTTGTAGATGATTTGTTTCATATTATAGCATAAAATGTATTTATCCCCATTCGGAATGTCCCAAAGTCTGATTTGATTTTTTTCTGATAAGACAGTGGTAAAAATCGTACGGCTTTTTACAACTGTCTTATCAGAGAAAAATCATACGATTAGTGATTAAAGTAGAGAGAATGAATTTACCAAACATAAGTCCAAAGTCTGGTTTTAGGTTTCTAATTCTACTGAATTGTCCAGATGACTTTTCAGCTCCAGAATGTTACACAGTGCACCTTTAAGCTTACGCTTTTGGAAAAGGTAAAGAGGTGATTAATATGATTTACTTTAGGTATCCTGTTGAACTAAAAACATACTTTGTTTCCTTAAATTCAACTCTACAAAGCATAAGATTAGTTAAAACTAACAGGATTTGGTCGAGAGAATCCGATCCAAGCTGGTCTTCTATGAGCCAGACGCAGACTCAGAAACTGGTCCACTTGTTTGTCCTGAACTGTTGCCAGAGTTGCATTGAACCTGCGGCAGAATCTCTGGAAAACAACATTTCAAAAGTGACTTTTTGTGTATTATTTGTTTAGTTAGGTTTTTGAATGTTACCTGCGCTGCAGCCCAACGTTTAGCTCGACGCACAAACAGATATTTACGACCCTTCATGGACTGCCATTTCCATTTCTTATGGCCATCTACAAACAGATTTAACCAGTTAGGTTGTTTATTTTACTACAAACATGAGACAATCTAATGATACTTACGTTTTCCACGTCTTTCTTCAGCTACAGGGTCTTCTTCAACTGAAATACAATCATCCAAGTTATGAATAGAAAGTCAGCTACAATGACTCACTTGTATTTACATGAATATATTTTACAAAGGCTAGAAAATCACCTTTTTGCAGTCAAATTATTTACATCTACTCTTACTTGAGTGCAATACTTTGTTGCATAGGCCTGGTTTGTGTGTACTCTGGTACAATCACAAACAGATGAACACATTTGGATCCTGACTCCTTCGTGCAATGTTGAACTTGTGAATCTGTACGACTGATGTTTAAACTGACCTTCACTTAGTTCAGAGTCGTCTCCTTCTGGTTCTTCATCGTCTGTAAAAACAACACATTTATTTAGTTTGATCAGGAGATTATCTACACTGTAAACATATAAGACAATTGAACTTAAAAATGTAAGTTTTATGTCGATTAAACTCATGTATGTGAGTTGTATGTATGTGAGTTGTCTGATATCCTCTCTCTTCCTTCTCTCTTTCTTAATTCTTTCACCCCCCCCCCCTTGACCCTCCCCCACCTCCCTCTCTCTTTTTTCTTTCTTTCTCCTCTCTCTCTCTTCTGTCTCTTTCACTCCTGTCTCTCCCCTCTCTCTTTCTTTCTTTCTCCTCTCCTCTCTCTTTCTCCTCTCTCTCTCTTTCTCCTCTCCTCTCTCTCTTTCTCCTCTTTCTCTCTCTTTGTCCCTCTCCTCTCTTTCTCTCTCTCTCTTTCTCCCCCTCCTCTCTCTTTCTCTCTCTCTCTCTCTCTCTCTCTCTCTCTCTCTCTCTCTCTCTCTCTCTCCCTCCCTCTCTCCCATACTTATCATACTTTTTGTCATTTCATTGTAAATCTACATTTTCTTCAGAGACAGGATGAGACTATATTTTGATTTAATTATATGATGCTTAGACTGACCTTCGCTCAGTTCAAAGTCGCTCATGTCCTCTTCTGCTCCTGCATCAGAACAACATTTATATTTAGTGTTTTTATAAAAGCTACAGATGCTGTTTGAAAGCTGCTTACCTTTGTCGTCAGAGTCTTGGTCGTCTGTGTCCGTTGGGTCAGCTAGGGCTTCTGGGTAAGGCAGGGCATCCGGGTCATCTTCAAACAGATCAGAGGCTGTGGGCGACATTAGGGCTTCATTTATCGAGTGTTTATATTTGTGTTAAAGCAGTTCAGATGTTGCTGGCTAAAATAAATATTGTTTAAAAGTGACCTACCACTGCGAAATCTATTTTTGACTTCTCTCATACTCAAAGTTTTATTAAGAATGATTCCTGCATGTTTGAGTAATCTTGTGTTGTCCTGCAGGTCAGAAAAGCCTGTTCTCACCTACCACCTATCCTACATCCAAATCTTACACTAAAGAAGTGGGGAGGAGAGAGAGAGAGAGGGAGGGAGAGAGAGAGAGAGGGAGGGAGAGAGAAAGGGGGAAAGAGAGAGAGAAGGAGAGAGGGAGGAAGGAGAGCGAGAGAGAGAGAAAGAGGGAGGAGAGAAAGAGAGAGGGAGGGAGGGAGGGAGGAGAGAGAGAAAGAGAGAGGAGAAAGAGAGAGAAAGAGAGGAGAGAGAGAGAAGAGAGACGGACGGAGGAGAGAGTAAGAAAGAGAGAGAGGGAGGAGAGAGGGACGGAGGAGAGAGAGGATGGAGGAGAGAGAAAGAGAGGGAGGGAGGAGAGAGGGAGGGAGGAGAGTGGGAGGTGAGAGAAAGGGGAAAGAGAGAGGGGAGAGAGGGAGGAGAGAGAGAGGGTGAGGGAGGAGTGAGAGAGGAGAGAGAGAGAAAGGAGAGTGAAAGAGGAGAGAGGAGAGAGGAGAGGAGGAGGAGAGAGAGAGAGAGATGAAGAGAGAGGAAGGGAGAGAGAGAGGGAGGGAGAGGAGGGAGGAGAGAGAAAAAGAGGGGAGGTGCAAGAGAGATAGAGAGAGGAAGTGTGAGAGAGAGGAAGAAAAAAGAGAGAGGCACCCAGAGGAGGTCGAGTGAGAGACAGGGAAAAGACAAACAGGAGAAAAAGAGATTGTGAGTGTAAAGAGAGGGAGAGAGTAAAGAGTGAGGAGAAAAAGAGAAGGAGGAAAAGCGAGAGAGGGACAGAGAGACAAATAGAGAGAGCAGGCGAGGAAGAGGGGAAGAGAGAAAGAGGAGAGACCTGTTCTATTGGTAAATTATGACCTATTGCTAGTCTTTGTAAAAACTCACCTTTCCGAGAGCCGCAGCGGCACAAACGAGGACAAACACCACCAGCAGTTTCATGATGAAGAGTTTAAGCTGCAAAACATAAAATAATAAATAAATTCTGTTGGTAAAGTCGATGAGAAGTTGAATAAGACAGAAGAACTCACCTCCAGTCTTCGATCCTGCGATACTAACCTGGACACAAACCTCTTCTTTTATACTCTTGCCCTTTTACGTAACAGATGCGTCAAGTTTATTCTGAATATTTGACTTTGAGACTCACGTTTCAGTGCCGAGAAGGAGGATACTTAATATTTTGTTAATCACGCTTAGATAGAATAGATACGCTCTCAACGTACCCGGCTGTAATTTCACACTGTTTCTGTTTGTGTAATCGGTTTAAAGTCACATAATGAGGCGTTCAATCCAGACCAATGGATTTCAACAAGGTATTTAAGTTATTAATAATTGTATAGCGACAGGTCAGGCATAGTCAGCTGCTTCTAAACTCATCGTGGTGGATGTTTAAGTCAGAATGCATCAGTGAGCATAATGTGTGACCTTCTGCAATAGTCTAAAGTTTTGTTTTTCCTCCCGACAGGTGAACACACTCACTGTAAACATCCAGTTTTGAAAAATGAAAGTATTGCTCAGGACTCACAGTTTAAGTCAACAGAAAGTCTCTGAATATGATCATGTGACGTGGACAGAGACAGTCACAGATGAGTTCCTCGAATATGTTTTAATGTTGTAGCATCACATTTCTATTTCAAACAAACCAGGCACCTTCATGTCTCCACCTCTTTAATAGACCTGCTGTTAAGTGCTGTCATGCTAATGCTGCAATGTCAGAGTTGATGAACTGATATAAAGTGATCTGTATTTTGAGCCAATTTCCTAGCTGTTTAGCCTATTATTTAATTAATCCGACTTGCACTTGAACACACAACACTCAGGAAATCATCATTCTGAGGTCCGAGTTTCTCTTGTGTCATGGCATTACTTGTTGATTCTGGAATTTGGGAGAGAGATTGAGGACACCAATGACAGATATTTGAAGACTCAGCCAAAAGTCAGGCCCACAAGATTCATTCTGTGAAACTTGTAAATGAGAAAATAGAGATGAGTAGCAGGAGAAGACTTTTGTAATCATTCCAGTTTGTGTTTGTTCACTGGTGTTGTCTGCTGTGTAATACTTTTCTGTTTAATAAACTACTGGCACACAGTTATCGTTTTCAAAGTTTGTCAGTGACTTATAAGTGCTTTAGATAAAGTTGATTTTCGCTGTAACAGTGAATCTACCAGGAGTGGGGTTTGAACCCACGAGGACTAATGTCCATTGATCTTAAGTCCAACGCCTTAACCACTCGGCCATCCTGGTGTTAATAATCTCTGCAGACGTTCTAGCTTTGTGAGGTCCTGGGCTGTTTATGGAGGCACATGTTTTGTTTTTTTTGTTTTTTAACCTAACAAAAAACCTTACAAAAAGTCACATTGATTTTTTTGATGAGTGATTGTGGACAAATACAAGAGTTGAACTTATTGATATGAACACAGAGTTAGTTATTGTAAGGTGTAACATATTATATATTACTCGTGTTAAAGAATTTCTTGTCTCTACAGCATAACCAAGTTACACTACTTTGAGTTACGTTTAACTCAACACCTTTGTTACGTTAAGATATTGTACAAAACAGATTATATTTATACTGGATTACTGATTAATGTTTGATTAATCTTTGAATGTCACTGAGACTCTTCTATTATGCATCTTCAATGTTGACGTTTTTATTAGAATATCATTTAAGTTACTTAGATTGTATCTATAATGAATTATTAAGTTTTAAAGAAGTAATAATGAGTTACACTACTTAGTACAGGAAAACTTAACTATGACTGGGCAAATAATCGAAAATCGAGAGATCGAATTGAAACAAATCATCAATTATTTGGTTGTTAACTTTGAATCGAAAAATCAAAAACCAGCAAAAATGTATGGTTTGGAGCAAAAGTCAAACTTTCAGGCAAAATGCTGTTATATAATTTAAAAAAATCTAATAAATAGGACATCTTAAATGTTTTTGTTTATGTCCTATTATGTCCTAACCCTTGTTGTAGGAGCCAGACCGCTAGGTGTCACTGTGACCTCAGAGGCAACTGTATATAGGTGGGAACCTTTGTTCAAAAAACAGGTTGCCAGACGGACAGGCACACAGTTTGTGACCGCTGCGGCTGCACTGTTTTTATGAATTGAATCTGGGTAAATATGAATTTTATTGTTGATTTGAAGCACTGCTTGGACTGATTTTAACACTTTGTACCAAAAAAGGATGATTTTATTCAACTGTGAATCTGCCTCGCGTGAACTTTGTAAATCCACCTTCAAACAGTGAGCTGGCGCGTCAGCTAACATGCCGTTCTGGAACTGTAAGTAGCTCAAGCTGGAGCTAGCTGTTACACAAGTCAACAAACTCTGCTTTGGATTATTTTTGCACAAATTATCGGTGGCTCATTGCAGCGGGGGCAGTTTATTGGAAAGGACGCTGATGAGCGGGAGCAGGCCAACTACATCAACGCCGGGTCATGCTACATGCTACGTGCTAGGCTCGGCTCTGCGTGTGAGGGGAGACCGGGACCAGCAGCTCTTCAGTTGTTCCAGTTTGCTGTCATTCGGAGAAAAGTGGATCGCCTTGACCTCCCGACAACTACGTGGACCCTACTAGTCCAGATCTACAGCTTACCTGCAGGTATTTCTATGGCGGCCCAACGAGTTAGGCCTGTAGCGCTACATGTATAGCTGTGTGCACACATTTAAATCCAATGCATTGGTGGTAAACATTTCGGAAAATATAGCGCGCTTTGGAAAACTTTGTCTGAAATATTAATGGAAACAACGGAAGATAATTTGCCCCTAGGGGCTTGCTCGGATACAGTAAACGCAAGTAGCAAAATCAATACGGTGGACAAGACATTGCGAGTACACTCGTTGTTAAGAAAAGCGCGTTATAAAATGACTCCTAAAGCATTTGCGGAAAAATGCGAAAGGCTGCAAAGTGAACGGAAATCAATGCCTGAATAAAGCTGCTGTACTGAGAAAAATATTCAAGAGCTTGGAGTAATAAGGTTCATGTTTTAGACATTCAAAATGTGTTTGGTAATTCACTGATGTGTGTAATGATGCAAAACGTATTCATGAGGGTTTGCAATATGTTGCCTGATGATGAACGAGAAAAACACAATGTGTGGTTAAAGCAAAAATGATGTTTAATGATGATTTCATATCTGAGGTAAAGGGATGGTTAAACAAACCTGAAACATGTGCTGTGTCTGACTTTAATGAGGAAATTGCTCCCGAAGACAGCATATCAAATGCATCGGGTCACCTTCTAATAGGGAGCTCTTATAGTTCTGCATCTGCAAGGATAAGGGCTGAAGCTGACAGAGCTGCATTGCTTGCAGAAGCACGAGTTTTAAAGGAGAGACATGCTTTGGAGGAAGCAAGAACAACGAATAAAACAAAGAAAGGAACAACTGGAACGTGGAAGCAAACTAGCAGCATCAGAGGCTAAACTGGCAGTATTTCATGCCTCTGACACCAAAGGCTCCAATGTATCAAATGCAAATGAAACATCTATGGTGAAAAAAAGGAAAATTAACCACACTCCGATCCCATGGCTGAAGAATACAAACCAAAAAGGATTTAAGGCTTCAGACATTTAACTGCCAATTACCATCTACTGAAGCCGCGCCCCTCAGACAATCACATAAATGTATTCAAAGGACAAATCAAAGCAAAGACAGTTATCTCAAAGTGAGACTGATCATGTTGGGCCTTTGCACTTGTTATCTAATACTCAAACAGAACCTAAGGATGATATTTGTTCAATATTGGTAAAGCAAATGAAATAACAACAGCCCTCATGCAGCAGCAGCGTTTAATGTCATTGCCCCTAGAGATATTCCGACATTTGGTGGAGACCCTTTACAGTTCATGTCATTCAAAAGAGCCTTTGAACAAGGAGTGGAGACAAAGGCCAGCAAAGGCGATGTTTATACTATCTGGAACAATTTACAGTGGGTCAGCCCAAAGAGTTGGTACGCAGCTGTCAACACATGGAACCAGAATGTGGCTACGCTAAAGCCAAGCAGCTTCTGCAGGAACATTTTGGCAATGAATACAGTATTGTAACTGCATATATGGAAGAGCATTGGCTTGGCCTACAGTTAAAACCGAAGATGCTAAAGCTTTGCAGTCATACACTCTTTTTCTGCGTGGATGCTGTAACGTCATGATAGAGCTTCAGTACATGTCTGAAATGAATATGCCAAGCAATATGCGAACAATATTATCTAAATTACCCTACAAGCTTCGGGAGCGTTGGAGGTCATGTGCATTTGATCTTTTAGAATCTACACAGCGACGAGCATCCTTCTTGGATTTGGTTGTGTTTTTGGAACGTCATGTGAAGATGTTGTCAGATCCCTTGTTTGGAGATATACAAGAGACACAATCGCAAACATCATCTTTAAGAACCAATAACAGACCAAGGCCCCCAACTGGAAATACTGCAAGAAGCAACACCTTTGCCACTGCCATAGTTCCTGTAGAAAACACAGACACTTCATCTTTAGATGGTACAATAAGATTTATGTGCATTTTATGTTCGCGAGGACATTTGGTGGAGGATTGTCCACGCGTTTTAGCGAAGACCCACAAGGAAAAAATTGAAATATTGCAAGAAAAGGGTCTTTGCTATGGCTGTTTAGGTACAGGCCACATTAGACGACACTGTGAAAATCGCTCTAGTTGTAAGAAATGTGGATTGCTACATCATACTTTACTTCATTTTGACAGAAGAAATGTAAGAAATGTAAACCAACTGGAGGAAGCGCCTAGCACTCAGACATGTGGCCATACTGAAGCGGGAAATGATAGATGCTACCTTTCAATTTTGCCTGTTCAAGTCAAGGTTGAAAAGGCTCTGAAATAATTAATACATATGCACTGTTGGACCCCGGCAGCACGGCAAGCTTTTGCTCAGAAGAGCTTATGCACAAACTAAAAATTTCTGGAAAGAAAACTCAGTTCTTGTTGCAGACTATGGGGCAGGAACGAGTGGTTCCCGCTTATTCATTGAAGGGATTGGAAGTGGCTGGATTGGACAAAAGCCATTTTATCCAGCTGCCTGAGGTATTGACACAGAAGAAAATGCCTGTAAATAGGGATTGTATAGTGTCAAAAGCGGATTTGACGAGATGGAAATATCTGTCAAAGGTTGAAATGCCAAACATAAAGGCAAATGTAGACTTACTGATCGGAAGCAACGTGCCAAAGGCGATGGAACCTTGGGAGGTGATAAACAGTCAAAACAATGGCCCTTATGCACTAAGAACAGTGTTGGGCTGGGTAATTAATGGGCCCCTGCAGGATGACAATCTAGCGTCCTCTTCTTCAGTGGTGGTCAACCGAATCTCTGTATGCAAGCTGGAGAAATTACTACAAAGGCAATATGAACATGATTTTAATGAAAGGGCTACAGAGGAAAAGGGGCCATCAAGAGAAGATGTGCAATTCATGAAGATCATGGAGCAGTCTGTGACACTTGATAATGGTCATTACAGCCTAAAATTACCCTTCAAAAATAAAACTGTCTCTCTACCAAATAACTTGACAGTGGCAAAGCAAAGATTACTCGGTCTAAAGAAGAAGTTTCTCAGAAATGAGCAAATGTATACAGAATACAAGATTAAGATGAATGAAATGATCAGTGAAGGATACGCGGAGGAGATAACTGTACAAGAGAGAGAAGAAAATGGTAAAATATGGTATATTCCCCACCACGCCGTGTATCATCCAAGGAAGAAGTCACTGAGGAATTGTGTTCGACTGTGGTGCCACATTTAAAGGAACCTCTCTTAACCAGAATCTGCTGCAAGGCCCAAATCTTACCAGTGCACTGCTTGGAGTTTTACTAAGATTTCGGAAAGAAACAGTGGCCTTCATGGGCGATGTTAAAGCTATGTTCCATCAGGTTAAAGTGGCTGAAGGTGACAGAGATTTTCTACGCTTTTTGTGGTGGCCTGAAGGGACTTATCCAGAGAAGTGGTGGTGTTTCGCATGACCGTCCATCTTTTCGGGTGCCGTGTCATCACCAAGTTGTGCTAGTTTTGCGCTCCAGAGAACTGCTGATGATCATCAGGCCGACTTTCCCCTAAAAGTTATCCAATTAGTAAAGGAGAATTTCTATGTGGATGACTGTTTGGGCAGTGTGGCAACGGAAAAGGAGGGCCGTTGCACTGGGCAAAACAATTATCAGCTTTGTGTCTTAGAGGAGGATTTTCTCTGACAAGGTGGGTCAGTAACAGCAAGAACATGGTCAAAGAAGTCTTGGGTGTCGGTACAGATGAGGAGCTCAAAGAGATGGACCTAGATAAGGACATGCCACCCATCGAAAGGGCACTGGGATGCAATGGTGTACGGAAAATGATGTGTTCAAATTCAAAATGGAAATAAAACAAAGACCCTGCACAAGGCGTGGAATGTTGTCTGTTTCTAGCTCAGTGTATGATCCAATGGGTTCCTGGCACCTGTGGTTCTCCCGTCAAAGATCATGCTGCAAGAATTATGCAGAAGAAAGATGGTTGGGATGAAACCATTCCCTCAAGATCTGAAGCAGCAATGGCTACAGTGGTTGGAGGAGTTGGACATGTTTTCTGAGTCAAGGTGGAACGCTGTATGAAACCCAGTAATTTTGGGTTACTTGCATGGTCAAACTGCATCACTTTTCGGATGCCAGTGAAGTCGGTTATGGCACTGTTACCTACCTTCGGCTGGAAAATAAAAAGGGTGACGTTAACGTAAGCTTCATTCTTGGCAAGGCAAGGGTCACGCCAATAAAGGCAGTCACAATCCCTCGACTCGAGTTAACTGCAGCTGTTCTAGCTGTTCGAGTGGACTTGATGTTAAAATCTGACTGAAAATGGAGTTGCAAGAGTCTGTATTTTGGACAGATAGTACTTCTGTGCTGCGCTACATCAGAAATGAAGATAAGCGCTTTCATACCTTTGTGGCCAACCGTGTTTCAGTAATTAGAGATGCCACCGAAGCTTCGCAGTGGAAATACATTGGTTCCAAAGAAAATCCTGCAGATGTCGCATCGAGAGGCCAGAAAATTGTAGACTTTATCAAAATAGTCTATGGATACATGGTCCAGAATATCTGTTATCAGTTCAAGAAGAGTGGCCGATCAATGTGATGGATGCCGAAGAGCCTCATGATCCAGAAATAAAAAGGGACATTTTTGCAAATGCTGTTACTGCACAGACTCTTGATGCCACTACACGTTTCCTGTCATATTTTTCAGACTGGAGAAGGCTAAAAGTGCTGTAGCCTGGGTTTTGAGGTTTAAGCTCAACCTGCTTAAAAGGGTCAAAGAAAATCAGGCAACTGCGTCAGTGGCAGAAAGACAGTCCATACAACCATTGTCTGGGGATGAGCTTTTCCAAGCTGAGCGTGCAATTATTCAGTTTGTTCAGCATCAGGAGTTTGCAGAAGAAATTGCTGCATTGTCAAAAGGCAAAGGAGTGACTAGACACAGCAGGATCTACAAGTTGGCACCATGTTTAGACGAAGGCCTCTTGAGAGTTGGAGGACGATTGGGTAAAAGTTGTTTGCCAAATGAAATAAAACGCCCTCTCATTCTTTCTAAACACCAACATGTAGCTTCCCTCATCATTAAAAACATCCATAATCAGCTTGGCCATAGTGGCCGTAACCATACATTGTCTGCACTTCGTAAAAGATATTGGGTCACTAGTGCCACTTCTGCAGTGAGACGTGCTATAACTGAATGTTTTTTCTGTAAACGGTATAATGGTAAAATGACAAACCAAGTGATGGCAGATTTGCCAAAGGAAAGGATCCTTCCTGATCAACCACCTTTTACCAACGTAGGAGTTGATTATTTTGGCCCAATAGAGGTGAAAAGAGGTCGTACAATTGTTAAGCGCTATGGAGTCATATTTACTTGCATGGCAAGCAGGGCAGTCCATCTTGAAATGGCCGTTTCTTTGGACACAGATGCATGCATAAACGTTGTGCGGCGTTTTTTATGCCGAAGAGGTCAAGTGTCTTCTATTTTGTCAGACAACGGCACTAATTTCATCGGTGCAGAGAGAGAGCTAAGACAAGCAATTTCTTCTATAAATCATTCAAAAATCCAACAAGTTCTCCAAGATCGAGGTGTACAGTGGCACTTTAATCCTCCTGCAGCCTCTCACCATGGTGGTGTGTGGGAACGACTCATCCGCATGGTAAAGAAAATCTTAAGATCTGTTCTTCAGCAGCAAACATTGGATGAAGATGGTCTCACTACTGTTATGTGCGAAGCAGAAGCCATTTTAAACGATCGCCCTATTACAAAGCTTTCTGACGATCCTAATGACCTTGAGGCGTTAACGCCAAATCACCTTCTCCTCCTTAGTGGCAAGCCACCACTACCTCCAGGGTTGTTCTCTCAAAGTGACCTTTATGTTAAAAGAAGATGGCGCCAAGTGCAGTATTTGGCAGACCTTTTTTGGAAGCGATGGATTCGTGAATACTTGCCATTGCTACAAGAGAGGCAACGTTGGAATGAAAGAAAGAAAAATCTTAAAGCAGGAGACATTGTGATGATCATGGATCCACTGCACCCAGATGCTCATGGCCATTGGGACGAGTGTTGGATGTCTTCCCTGATAAAGATGGACTTGTGCGATCTGTACGTCTACAGACAAAACTAAGCATCATTGAAAGACCGATCACAAAGCTTTGTATGCTTATTGAGTCTATATAAGCCTGGCTCCTCCAAGTAATTATTGTTAAAGAATTGTTCAATGGTGTGAACAATTATGGGGAGGGTGTGTAGGAGCCAGACCGCTAGGTGTCACTGTGACCTCAGAGGCAACTGTATATAGGTGGGAACCTTTGTTCAAAAAACAGGTTGCCAGACGGACAGGCACACAGTTTGTTGACCGCTTGCGGCTGCACTGTTTTTATGAATTGAATCTGGGTAAATATGAATTTTATTGTTGATTTGAAGCACTGCTTGGACTGATTTTAACACTTTTGTACCAAATAAAGGATGATTTTATTCAACTGTGAATCTGCCTCGGTGAACTTTGTAAATCCACCTTCAAACAGTGAGCTGGCGCGTCAGCTAACATGCCGTCTGGAACTGTAAGTAGCTCAAGCTGGAGCTAGCTGTTACACTGTTTCTTGAAAAGGTTAAGCAAAAACCAAATCAAAAACCGAGCTCTATCAATATAAGAAAGAAAAAGAAACGTGATTATTTTCTTCTCAGATCGCCCAGCTCACTCTCAACACTGCACATGGTAAACAAGGAAATACAATATGTACTGGTGAGCTCTGTGTTTTCCAGTTTAAGTCAACAGAAAGTGTCTTAATATGAATATGACAGGTACAGATAAAATCAACCAGAACGACACCTGAGATGAAACATGTTTACGGTGTTAGCGCCACGTTTCTGTTTGCTTAACAATTCAGACAGACCGGAGACTTCTTGGAAAGGAGAGGAATGTTAGAATAATCTGAAACTGCATTGGACAATAGAGATTAGGGTAAAAAATATCTGTTATCTTGGAAAAATATAATCCACATACAACTAAAAGAGTTGTATGTGGAACCAGCAAGGATGTCCACTTTCTCCCTTCCTTTTTAAAACTGGATGTGAATATTAGCTTTCTATTTAGTCAGATTATTAGTTTATCAATGAGGATAGAACAGCCTGAGAGCAGAAAGAGCCGCCGCCGCCTGATACAACTGTAATAACAACATGGACCTGAAGGAGGCGCAGTACATGCTAATCGGTCAATGTATTTTCTTTAGTAGCAGCACATGTGATCCAGTGTTTTCTACTGTTAAAGCAGATTAATGAAGAGGGCCTCCAATGAAAAGTCCTCCTGTGTCAGGTGGGTGATGGATCAGAATCACAACACAAGCAGAGCAGAAATAAAGACGAGATACATTCGACCCAACCCATACACTTTACATTCAGGGAGTGAAAAAACACAATCAAACACACTGTCCCTAGTTTAATAGTCAGAACTTATACGTCAGTGGTTCATACCTGATTGAAACAGCCTCACAACCTATTTTGTTGTTTTTATCAAAGAGCAGCGGCGGATCTAGAAATTTTTGTGTGGGGGGCCAGGCAGGGGCCATAAATTTACAAGGGTGGCAAAAACATTGGCGGCCTGAGGGTGGGGGTGCAATACACACTTTGGCTTTTGTGTAATTATAGTTTATTTTGTGGATATTTTGTTTGTAGAATCATCTATAAAACTAAACAAAACTTCTTACATGAATGCAAGCAAGCCAAAGCTTGAACTTAAAAATGCTTAAAAGTTAAGGTGCCTGCTTACAGGAATACAAAGACACTTAACATGAACTAAAAAGTACCTATCCAGTTAAGGTTTTTACATGAAAACAAAGACACTTAGAGGTGGCCAGCAGTTAGGTGGGGGTGGCCTCGGCCCCCCTTGATCCGCCACTGTCAAAGAGGTTTCCCGGCCAACTACACAGACAGTGTATCTTTCTGCAGGTGACATTCGCTGTAGAACGGAAATGATGTCGACTGATAATCCCCCTATTATGTTTTGTTCTCCTGTAAATTCTTATAGAGACAAAGTCAATCAAGACACAAATCAGAAAATGCAATTAACAATTTTTCACAATCTTTGAAAATCCAAATAAATATTGTGCATGTTATCTGAAAAATCTGTGTCTCAGAAGCAAGAAACTATTTCAGAATCACTGTCATCAAAATGCAGCCATGTCTATGTACAACTGGGTAAGTTCACAAACCAGTAACACATACATGGCTTTTTGGGTGGCAGAAACTATAAGTCTACCAGGAGTGGGGTTTGAACCCACGAGGACTAGTGTCCATTGGATCTTAAGTCCAACGCCTTAACCACTCGCCATCCTGGTGTGACAAGACCCTGAGATCAGCCAAACTTTAGCTTGAATAATTCAAAAAGACAAACACCTTAACCCAGGGGTGTCAAACTCAGATGGGGCCAAATCGATTAGTTAGTGGAGGGTGCTTCTGCATTAACAATCAATAATCAATCATCATCATCAATCAATCAATCAATCTTTATTCAGACTCAAGGTCTATATACAGCAACTAAAAAATAGACAAGACAAACACAAGAATAATTTAAAGTCCATAAAAGCAGTCTCTCAGAGTTAAATCTGATAGAACTTTACTCTGGTGTATAAAACATTTTGTGAGACCTCGAGGTGCTTCACAAACCTATTCAAGTTCCAAGTCACTGCGTCCAGTGTGGGGATGTTGTTTTGCAAAATACTACAATTCATGTGTTATTCATGAGCATTTTACACAAACTTTAATATTGGAAGATGCACAACAACAAACTAAACAAAACAGATATTTACCACCTCAAATACTGCATCTTTATGTGTGAGAGGTAAAAATGTCATCTTTGCCAAGGATTTGCTCCCCCTAACCTGTTTTGCACATGAGCAAATGCTTGATAAATCGGGCCCAAAGTGTATCATTATAGAGCCCGATCTCACAGAAAGCGTACATTTACCACACATTACACAATATGTAAATGAGGTATGATTAGCAAGTTCACAGCTGTGTTGCGTAATTATAGTACGCGTCACAGTCCCCATTCATTTCAATGGTGTTGTTAAGACGTGTTCTTATTTATGAATATTAATGAAATCCTGATTCTAATCTTAAACTGCCCAAGCCCCAGACGTAATCTTACCAATTTTAGTAACTTTATGCCTAAACTTACCCCTTTCACTTAAGAAAACGTCCCACGTGGCTGCAACCAAAACTTGTGTTTTTTAACGCAGTGAAATCTCGTGTAATTTTTACTCTTTTTTATATCGTGCTAAATGTACGACGTAACATAAGTACTAAAAATAGCTGTTAACTCCTGTCAAAATACGCTGTTTTTGTGTCGTGGTAAAAGTACGCCCTCTAGTGAGACTGTGTTGCATTATATGCAACCTGCACCTTTCTGTATTTACTTTTATGTCTGCGCCACAAGTTGGCAGCATAGAGCTGTGTAATATATTCAAATCACAGACTAAATTAAGCTAATTTATTACATTTACTGTGAGTTAAGATTAATATTGTAACACATTACATTATGTTGTATTATATTGTACTGTCATTCTGAGAACATTTTGAACAATTGTTTACAATTGGCTGCATTCCAGCACAGTTTAGGTTTTATATTTACATCTCAGCCTTTATTTCATGCTTATTATTATTCTGACTGTATAGTTCCTGTCACATCGCTCGGCTGCAGTGTTTTCTGTAGTTCAAATTGTTGCGTACTTCTATCAGGTGTGACTATCAATAATAATCAGAAACCTTCATGGGGACCGCATTTGGCCCTGGGTCCCAGTTTGACTCCCCTGCCTTAACCACTTGGCCATCCTGGTCTGAGTTAACTGTCTTTTCTACAAAACTATACTATCAAATAATTAAGTATTTAGTTCTTATATATACTTCTTTTGACATTTTGATAATTGATCCATGTGCAGTTTACTGTCACATTCTGCTTTTAAATGAACTCAGGGCAGATATGGTGGCAGGTTTCTTATTGTTTGACAGCTGGGAATTGAACAAATGCAGAAGACAAGCTTATGAGAACAGCTGTAGTATTAAGTTATGCTTAAAACAAACATTAGTTAGTTCATAAATAGTTCTTCAATAAAACAGACTGGTGTTTGAATGCTTGAGCGTTTTAATCACGTTTGACAGAAAAGAACAGAGAAGACAAAGCATCTTCAAATCCATTCATTCTGCTCTTTATGAGGCCGACGACCCTCAGAACAGAACACCTCTAACATGGGACCTTCTATTCACTCCTTTAATGTGGTGCAGCAGGAAAAAGGAAAACTGATTCAAGATTGCGTTGATTATAGAGCATAAATCAGAGTTTATGCTGGTGGCAGCTCAGACTTTCAGAGCTACTTTCTCCTCATGCAGATGAATGGATGACGACGGTCACACGCTGGTCGTCCCAGCATTTACGACCTGAAGAGGAAACCAAGTCTTAGTTAAAGCTTAGTTGAAGTTTATTTTTTAGAGGAACTGACCTGTCCAGTTGATGAGAGCGCAGTTCTGAAATCTGTTGCCGTAGTTGTTGGGTTCTCCTCTGCACCAGCCTGTAGGTCACAGACGCACCACTGACCCAGCTCCACCTCCCCACTAGAAAAACAACACAAACATTTGTGCAGACTTTTGTTAAAGAAGCAGTTCTAAGTAAATGAAGTCAGCAAACTCAGCACTTTTTCAGTGATGGCTTTATATTAGACATCGTATTTCCAATAAAAAGCTACATAACTAGCTGGTTGTGGGCTTTATGCTGGTTCACACCGAGTGTGAGTCTGGACTCATGTCCGGGACTTACAAACCAGTGCTTCTGATACTCAGACCTCAGAGCAGTGCAGGTCTGTGAAAAGAATCTGTAAGAAGTCTTATTTTTCCAGAGACCTTAGCAGTCTGTGGTTTTCAGGTCATTAACAAGTGTTCTCGGGAATCACGTGGCTTTGGACAAATACAGACACAGTAAACTGGAGCTGAAGTAAGCTGGACGTGTCCACAGTCCAGTGTGCAGCAGCATCACACTAACTCCAGTTTCTACTGTGGTCAGTATATGTCCAAAGTTGTGCAGATTCACAAGGATTCCTACCAGTGTTTTGTGAAGACAAAAGGATGTGCCGATAGTCTTTTCATTTCAGTCTTCAAATGAAGCATTTGAGAACACTCGTATATGACCTAAAAGCTGCATCAGAACACTGCAGCCTCAAGACACAGACCCTGCACTGCTCTGAAGTCTGTGGAACAGGAAGCATTTCTAAGGCCCACACAAGTCTCGACTCACACTCGTAACACCTGGCTAACACTTGAAATGCAAGCAACGTTACATTTTTAGTATTTATTTTCTAAATATGGGTAAGATTAGCATAAGTGTTAGGTGGAGGTTTAAGAAACTGACATCTGATTGTCCCTTGTCCTGTTTATATAAATGATTTATATTTAAGTTATCCTGTTGAATCCAAAACATATTTTTTCAAATTCAACTCCACAGTCTAAGACTAGCCCTGACAAAGACTCTCTAGTCGAAACACGTTGATGTGATTCACTATTAAACCAGAGTTCCTTAACTTCTTTTTCTTTTGCTACAAAGCACAAGATTGTTTAAACTTACAGGATGTGGACGAGAGAATCCAATCCAAGCTGCGTTTTTATGAGCCAGATACCTCAGAAGTGGTCCACATGACTGTTCTGAACTGTGGCCAGATTTGCTCCCATCTGCGGCAAAATCGCTGGAAAACAAGATTCAAAATATGACTCTCTGTGCATTATTTATTAGTTTAGTTTATGAAGATGCAGATGTTACCTTCAGCTTGAACCCATGGTAAGACTAGGCACATATATGTATTTACGGCCCAAACGGAGTACCAACGATACGCCTCACTGCAAACACATTCATTCAGTAGTTTTTTTTTTTTTTTTTCACAAACTTAATACAAACTAAATGATTCTTACATCCATTTTCTACTTTAGCCGCAGCGTCGACCTCAGCTGAAAATACACAAATAACAATGAATGTGTTTGGATTCTGATTTCTAAGACTGATGTTTGAACTGACCTTCGCTTAGTTCAGCCTCGTCTTCTTCTGGTTCTGCATCGTCTGTAAATACGTTTAGTTTGATTGAGTTCAAGTAAATATTGTTTATAATGTGTGTCCTGTGAGGGTTTTTTTTCAGAGATGGCAAAAGTACTGAAGTTCACTACTCAGTAAAAGTACAGTTATTGTGTAAAAAAATGTGTGTAAATTTACTTAAGTTAAAAAAGTAAAAAGTAAACCACATTGCCCAAAAGTGATTCTCTAATCTCGGTTAAAACTGGAAATTTGGCAAGACATTTATGATTCTTTTCAAGAGATTTGACTTGACTTCCTTCAAGAGATGGAAAGAGAGAGAGGAAGGAGAGAGAAAGAGAGGGGAGAGAAGAGAGAGAGAGAAGAGAAAAAGAGAGAGAGGAGAGAAAGAGAGAGGAGAAGAGAGAGAGAAAAAAAGAGAAAGAGGAGAGAGAGTGGAGAGAGAAGAGAGAGGGGAAGGAGAGAAGGAGAGACAGAGAGAGAGAAAGAGAGAGGAGGAAAGAGAGAGAGGGAGGAGAGTGAGAGAAGAGAGAGGAGAGAAAAGAGGAGAGAGAAAAAGAGAAAGAGAGAGAGAGAGAAGGAGACAGAGAGGAGAGAAGAGAGAGGAGGGAAAGAGAGAAAAAGAGAGAGAGGGAGGAGAGAGAGAGTGAGAGAAGAGATAGAAGAAGAAGTAGAAAAGAAAGAGAAAGGAGAGAGAGAATGGGCGAGATCAGAGAAATTGGTGAGAGAAAAAGAGAAAGAGGAGAGTGAAGAAAGGAGAGAGAGAGGAGAGGGTTAAAAGAGTGAGAGAGAAGAGAGAGAGAATAACAGACGACTCACAAACATGAGTTGAATTAACATAAAACTTTAAGGTAGAAATTGTTAAACTGCTTTAGATTTCTTACTAACTTGTTTTTAAAATGTAAAGAGAAAGTACGGCTGCTTCTTGAAAAATATAAAAAGTAAAAGTCACCAGAAGTACAGATATTTAAGTACAGTACTTGAATAAATACTTAGTCACTTACAAACTCTGCCAGTGTCTTAGTGCATATGTTAAAGTTTAGTGTATGACTGACCTTCGCTCAGTTTCAAACTCGTCCGCGCTCTCTGGTCCTGCATCAAACAACATTTAGGTCTATATATAAATAAGTTATTGATGCTGTTTGAAGGCTGCTTACCTTTGTCGTTCACACTGCTCAACGTCTGCGCCGGTCAGGCTTTCTTGGTCAATAGCTTCCGGGTCAGTTGCTTCCGGCTCGGCTTCAAACAGATTGTTGGATGTGTAAAGTAAATATTGTGTATTTTTTTAATGTATGTAGAGAATGAATAAAAAATCACCAGATTGTAAATGTGTGGTGAACGACAGTGTAGAGAGAGAGAGAGAGAGAGAGAGAGAAGAGAGAGAAGAGAGAGAGAAGAGAGAGGGGGTGGAAGTAGAGGGAGGGAGGAGAGAGAAGAGAGAGACAGGGAAAAAGAGAGAGGTGGATGTAGTGGGAGAAAGAGAGAGAGAGAGAGAGAAAGAAAGAAAGAAAGAAAGAGAGGAGAGAGAGGGGGTGAAAGTAGAGGGAAAGAGAGAAAGAAAGGGAGAGAGGGGAGAGAGAGAGGGTGGAAGTAGAGGGAGAGAGAAAGAAAGGAGAGAGAAAAGAAGGAGAGAGCGAAAGAAAGGAAGAGAGGAGAGAGGGTGGAAGTAGAGGGAGGGAGGGAGGGAGGAGAGAGCGAAAGAGAGAGAGAGACAGAAAGAGGAAGAGAGAGGGGGGAGAAAGAGAGAGAGAAAAAGAGAGGGAGGGAGGAGAGAGAGAGGAGAGAGAGAGAAGAAAGGAAAAGAAAGAAAGAAAGAAAGAAAGAAGAAAGAAGAAAGAAGAAAGAAAGAAAGAAAGAAAGAAAGAAAGAAAGAGAGGGGGAGGTGGAAGTAGTGGGAGAGAAAAAAGAGAGAGCGGGAGGAGAGAAGAAAGAAAGAAAGAAAGAAAGGAAGGAAAAGAAAGAAAGAGGAGAGAGAGGGAGGTGGAAGTAGTGGGAGAGAAGAGAGAGAAGTAGGAGAGAGAGAGAGAAAGAAAGAAAGGTAAAGATAGGTCGAGAGGAGAGAGAGGGAGGTGGAGGTAGTGGGAGAGAAAGAGAAGAGAGAGAGAGAGAGAGAGAGAGAGAGAAAGGGAGAGAGAAAAAGAAAAGAGAGATGTGGAAGTAGAGGGAGAGAGAGAAAGAGAGAGGAGGTGAAATAGAGAGATAGAAGGGGTTAAATAGGAGAGAGAGAGAGTAAGGGGGGTGTAGTAAAGTATCTAAAACGACTGATCTAACTCACCTTTCCCGAGAGCCGCAGCGGCACAAACGAGGACAAACACCACCAGCAGTTTCATGATGAAGAGTTTAAGCTGCAAAAAATAAAATAAATGAATAAATTCTATTGGTAAAGTCGATGAGAGGTTGATAAAGACAGAAGAACTCACCTCCAGTCTTCGATCCTGCGATACTAACCTGGACACAAACCTCTTCTTTATACTCTTGTCTGTTGCGTGACAGATGCGTCAAGTTTATCTGAATATTGACTTGCAGACTCAATTTCATTACTGAGAAGGAGGGGAGTTCACTTCATTTATTGATCAGGATATACTCCCAACGTACACAGCTGTAATTCCACACTGTTTGTTTGTGTAAATGGTGACAGTTACATATTGGGAACCGCCTATTTCAATATAACAAGACTAATGAATTTCAACTACATTTATGTTCCTCTTTACTGTAGTTCAAATGACTGGGAATGTCTAAGAATCGGCTGCTTCTAATCTTATCATGGTAAGTAATAGGTTGAAAATAAAGGAATCATCCCAGAAACAAAAAACTATTCTCTCTGTCTAAGAATAACTGTTCTATACTTTTACATAAACTTCATTTTCCACTAAAAACAGCTCTAAATCCTCTCTAAGCACAACATCACAGAGATGGTCCTGGTGCTGGAGGTGTCTCTCCTGACAGGTGTTTCTCCTGACAGGTGTCTCTCCTGACAGGTGTCTCTCCTGACAGGTGTCGCTCCTGACAGGTGTCTCTCCTGACAGGTGTCTCTTCTGACAGGTGTCTCTTCTGACAGGTGTCTCTCCTGACAGGTGTCTCTCCTGACAGGTGTCGCTCCTGACAGGTGTCTCTCCTGACAGGTGTCTCTGACAGGTGTCTCCTGACAGGTGTCTCTCCTGACAGGTGTTGCTCCTGACAGGTGTCCGTCCTGACCGATGTCTGTTCTGACAGGTGTCTCTCCTGACAGGTGTCTGTCCTGACCGATGTCTGTTCTGACAGGTGTCTCTCCTGACAGGTGTCTGTTCTGACAGGTGTCTCTCCTGACAGGTGTCTTTAATGACAGGTGTTTCTCCTGACAGGTGTCTCTCCTGACAGGTGTCTCTCCTGACAGAGTGTCTCTCCTGACAGGGTTTCTCCTTCTGACAGATGTCTCTCCTGACAGGTGTCTCTCCTGACAGGTGTTTCTCCTGACAGGTATCTCTCCTGACAGGTCTGCTCTGACAGGTGACAGGTTCTCCGCAAATGACAGGTGACAGATGTCTCTCCTGACAGGTAGGGATGCACCGATACCACTTTTTCCAAACGAGTAGATAGCGATACTTTATTTTTCAGTACTCACGATACCGTGTACCGATACCGATACCAGGCATCATTGTTTTCAATCAACTGTTGTAAATCTCCCTCAAAAAAACTACTTTTGCAAAAAAAACAATAATAATAATATTAAAATCTAGCATTATGACATCCCACCTCTACAACAGTACATACAACATAGCCATGACCTTCAAAATGAAAAATATTTACAACTGTTATTGTTACCATAATGTTGAATGTGAAATATTCAGATAATAGGTTCTTTAAGCAGAAAGCCTCAAAAACCCTGTTCAAGATTTTATAAAGCATGTCTTGTAGTCTACTAGTTTCACACTAAAATAATTATTTGTTAGACAGTTGCAAATATCAGAAAAATGCATTAGGAATAAAATAGTTTTATTTATTTATAAGCAGCCTACCTTGTGACTGCTGCGTCCTCACATCTGCGCTCCTCCGCGCTAATAGCATTAGCCGCTTTAGCACAACAAGTGAGCTTTCCTTTGTTTCCACGGCCACACTTTGGACAATATGGACATGCTATACCTCTTTTGAAAGCTTACACTCTGCTCTATTCAGTCGCTAAAGTTGTTTCTCAATTGCAACAAGTTACAAAGCGTCCACAAGCAGTGAAGCGCCAGCAGCACTAGCACTTTAGCCGCTAATATCATAAACAGTTAGCCTACGGCACACTGCGCTGATGACAACAACTGACAACATTTACAAGTTATAAATGTTTCCATTCTTCATGTGTCACATTGGTTTGAGTTAGTCTGTTTGAAATGTGACTTTAGGCCAATGTGAAGTAATATGAACTGCTCATTGCAGAGCTCACTGCTGCAGCGAGAAGCTGCAAGTCAATAAGACTCCGCACGCAGCTAAGTGTATCGGTGCCTGGTATTGAGGCCAAATTAACGAGTACGAGTTCTACGCCCTGGTATCGACCCGATACCCGATACTGGTATTGGTATCGGTGCATCCCTACTGACAGGTGTTTCTCCTCCTGACAGGCTGTTTTCTCCTGACAGGTGTTCTCCTGAGTGTCTCTCCTGACAGGTTTCTCCTGACAGGTGTCGCTCCTGACAGGTGTCTCTCCTGACAGACAGGTGTTCTTCTGACAGGTTCTCCTGACAGGTCTCTGACAGGTGTCTCTCCTGACAGGTGCTGCTCCTGACAGGTGTCTCTCCTGACAGGTGTCTCTCCTGTATATCAGGGGTATTCATCAGGCGGCCCGGGGGCCAAATGTGGCCCACTAAGTTTTGGTCCAGTTTGAATAACAGACCATGAAGCATCATATTTTAGGATGTGGCCTGCTGAGGGGGACATTGTCTCACCATGTATAAGTGTGGGAAGCTAAACTTTTTCAATCTTTTAGACATTTTTGTATTTATCTCAATGAAAACAGTAGAATGTAGTAACATGTCGATTTGTAAAATACATTTGTAGTTCAGTTAATAGAAGTCTGACCATAGCCTCCGAAAGATTGACCCAGCGTAAACATCATTAAAAATATCTGGATATAGCCTAATACTGTATATTAAACAACAAAATAATAGTGTGTTTTTATTTTCCAGTCATAAATTTGTGAACCACTGGTCTGGTAAACACACTCACTGTAAGCCGTTTTGAAAAATGAAACTAAATTAAATAAGTGTCGTAATCAAACCCAAGACTCACAGTTTAAGTTCAACAGAACGTCTCAGAATATGATCCTGTTAAATGAGCGGTGATAATTACAAGTCAAATTAACCAAGATGACTTTGTCGAAAATGTTTTAATGTCTTAGGCATCAAGTTTCTATTTATTTAAACCTTCGAACAAACCGGGCACTTTCAGGTCACCACTGGATAAATATAGATAAGATGAGATAAGATAAGATAAGATAAGATGAGATAAGATAAGATCAAATAAGATAAGATAAGATAAGACTACACTAGACTAGACTAGACTAGACTAGACTAGACTAGGACTAGACAAGACTAGACTAGACTAGAACTAGACTACGCTAGACTAGACTAGACTAGACAAAAATAAGATTAGATAAGATAAGACAAGATTAGATAAGTATATTTGTTCCACAATGGGGAAATTCTAATGTTGCAACACACAGTTTAAGAACAGCAGGAAAAAAGAAACATGCAATAAATCAAGATATTTTTTAAAATATACAGAATATGAAGAGTGGGTGCACGTAGCCAAGTGGTTAGAGCTCTGGCTTCCCAATAAGGAGTCGTGGGTTCGACTCCCGGGTCGGACCATATCAACATCTCACGATCTCTCTGGGTGGAGTTTGCATGTTCTCCCCGTGTCACCGTGGGTTTTCTCCGGGTACTCCGGTTTCCTCCCACCTCCAAAAACATGCATGTTTAGGTTAATGGGCATCACTGTAAATTTCCCTTAGTGAGTGAATGAGAGAGTGAATGGTTGTCCTTTCTAACCCTGCGACGAGTTGGCCACTGTCAGGGTTTACCCCGCCTAAGGCCCAAAGTTAGGGATAGGCCCAGTCACCCGCGACCCCTAACGGGAATTAAGCGGTAGAAAAAAAAAAATAATGAAGAGTGAGAGAGCAAACCATGAATTCAAAGTGTGACAGGAGTTTCTCAATCAC